>JAVJIF010014360.1:0-93209 GCA_038442645.1 Agave tequilana | reverse complement strand
CCCCCCCCCCCCCCCCCCCCCCCACCCCCCCCCACAAAAAAAAAAAAAAAAAAAAAAAAATCCTAGAATGTCATCCTGTTTCTAATGAATGTCTGATTCAGATGCCTTTCTGTACTCTCTTGCTTACTTGTCTTTAGGTATTTGCTTGTGCATGGAGCCCTACAGGTTCACTTCTAGCATCCGGTAAGTGTGTGTGTGTGTGTGTGTGTGTGTGTGTGTGTGTGTTTTGCATCTGAAATTACTTCTGTAGATGACACATCATCAGTGTCAGTATATTGCTGCCATCTTTCTCTCTCTGTATGTGTTGGGGTCTTTTTTTTTTGGGGTGGGGGGGTGGGGATGGGGAGATTTGCTATTTTTGAAAGGATAGGAAGCTTATCTTCCCGTTCAACCTCAATGGTAGGCCATTCAAATGAAAAATCCACTCTATTAAACTAAATCTATATCATGTAGTTTCTGAAAATAAAAAATCAAAAGAATTGTGTTTCTTATCTATGCATCAAACAAAATAGATGGTCAAAAATAGCATGCAGCCCAGATTTGTGGTTTAGTGTTTATAAAATTCTTGATATAAACATTTATTATGATTTAAACACTTAATTACACATCATTTTTTTCTTAGGCTAGATGTTAAACTAAACAAGTCACTGATTTTGGTCGTCCGTGTGTGCTTCCTTGAAACTTGAATATGGTTTTCCTATCATAGTATTTGAATGAGAAGGGTTTGCTTTCAAACATTCCACAAGGGGGTGTGTGGTGTTTGTGTCTGTGTGTGTGATTGCAGGAGGGAGGGAGGGGAAGGGGATGTGAGGTAACATGACATCTCATGCTACTTGCTGAGAGAAACTTATAAATACTAAATGAGTCATTTGTTGGATAATCCAAACCCTTCATCTCTTTCTCAATCCCCTAAAATGTAAATTTGTTAAAAAAATGGAGAATTTGGAATACCCTAGCACAGTCATTTTTTTAGTAATTTTCTCTCTAAGCTTTAGACAGCTTTAGACATTTTTTTTCACAAGCCAGAATCTCCAATGTTCAAGTTATCTATCCACTCTCTTGGCCTCTAGAGGGATGTTAGGGGATTGACATTCTTCTGACATAGAGGGATTTCTAGTTATAAAGTCCCTTCAGATACCTCCCATTTGTCTTCTGCAAGAATTATATTATTTTAAGACATGTCTCTTGGGATTGGCCCATTCAAGTTCTGGGCTTTAAGGGGACTAAATGCCAAACTTCCTTCAAATTTGGGATATAATGTTGCGTACATTTGTATTTCTGTAAGAAGATTTACTAGAACTCTTTGGCAGGATTTCTTCTTCTTTGGTTCTTCAATAAGTCTATTTATTATTTTTTTCCCACAAACTCATCTGCAGCAAATCTTTTTATCATTTTCATTTTGTGTTCTAATAAAATCCTTTTATTAGGTCTGGGGACTCAACAGCTCGAATGTGGACAATTCCAGATGGCCCTTGTGGTTCGAGCATGCAAAATCTTCCTGCCCGTGTACAGGTCTTAAAGCATTTTAAGGGAAGACTTGAGAAGAGCAAGGATGTCACAAACACTTGATTGGAATGTAATGCTTGCTCCCCTATTTTGACTCTCTTTATGTAGCGCTTCCATTCTTCCAGATGAAATGCTCATGTTGCAAACATATATTTCAGTTATATATATCTTCCATTAGCCTTTGAGTATCTGTATTTCAGGCAGATAAATGCTTCAATTTGAAGATGATTAAAATTATCTTTTATACACATGATAGTTTTATATGCTTTCCTTACATGAAAACATACTATTCGCAGGGGGAAGGGTCACTGCTAGCAACAGGTTCTTATGATGGTCAGGCTAGAATATGGAGCAAGGATGGTAAGCTCTTTGAAACTGAGTCTCCTCAATACTACTCTTTGAAAGCTTTTCTTCATTCCCTGATTTCATTTCTATTATATTTTGTTCAGCATGTGATATAATTATTGCAGACAATATTCTGCACATGAGGACTACATGTATTATGGCTAATCATTTAGTTCCTGAGTTAATTACTTTCTGCTGGCCTTGAGTAATGGACATATTTTTCTTCTCTGGTTGATGGAGATGCTATCACCACTTGCAACAGACTGCAAGTGGTGTTGCAAGTTGCGGTCAAAAGTTGCAAGTAGCATTGCAGTCAAATTGACTGCATCACTACTGAAAACATCTTGTATTACAAGTTGTAGATGGTTTGATCTTTCCACTTGCAATATTAGCATGACAACCACATGCGATGTCATTTAATTCTAACTAAACAATGGAGCTTATGTGCTGCAGCAACATTTAGAGTTTAAACCAAACAAACAATTTGCAATACCGCTCACATCATCATTTGCAAGGTGCACTTAATACTTGCAACCATCCAAATAGGCCCTTAATTTGTTACACTGTGGTTTGTAAAATTGTATTTTTAAATATAACATACCTGTTTTGCATCACTCTCTGCACAGGGGAGCTAAAGAATACTCTAACCAAGCATAAAGGACCAATATTCTCTTTGAAGTGGAACAAGAAGGGTGATTATCTCCTAAGTGGAAGTGTTGATAAAACGGCCATCGTGTGGGATACTAGGACATGGGAGTATAAACAACAGTTTGAATTTCATACAGGTACCTCATTTTTACAAAGCATAAACTAAAACTGTTTATGTTCATTTGCTTTCTAACACTACTGGAACTAAGAAATGTGAGTGCATGTAATATTTATTTTTACAGCCCCAACACTGGATGTTGATTGGAGAAACAATGTCTCTTTTGCAACATGCTCAACAGACAGCATGATATATGTTTGCAAGATAGGGGAAAATCGCCCACAAAAAGTTTTCACAGGGCATCAGGTTAGAGCAATGAATTACTACTGTTATCTGTTTAGTTGAATAAAAGATAAATACATAGAAAACCTCATCTTGCCAAGTACATTAAATGAGGCCTTGTCCAGAAACCAAGTAAAACATCCATTGATTCATCAGTTAGTCATTGTTTGCATGTAAACTGATCTGTATGAAGCCATCAGCATGCTTAAACAGAACCAATAAGTGTCAGTGCTTAACTTAAATAAGAAAATTATGTTTTTAATATATATTTTGATATATATAGGACCCGTTAGGATATTTTATCTTGCAATGTTCTAGAATTCCGTCTACTTCATAATTTTTGCTTCCTTGTATAGCGATATGAGCCTCTGTCTCAGATTATGGTTACCTTGCGTTTCGATTTATATTTATAGAATCAAATAATTTTGTTTGGATGGGATATTTATGCCAACAACTATATATATTTTGAACTAGGGACCACCAGGGCCTGGCTTAGTGGAAAAATGGTGGGTTTGGGTTGCCCAGGTCCAAGTTCCACATCCAAGTTCTGTGACTACCACCAAAAAAGAGGGAGGGAGGGAGGGGGCTCTCTCAGCAAGTTGCATGTGACATGCAAAATGTCTATCTGACTCCCTCATGAGTTTATGCCATAAAATGCTTATGCAGACAGTCCCCATTTATTACATCATTTAATTCATGGTCATATCAAGGCTTATATTCGTTCTTGTTTTGAAGCAGTAGTTGCAAACTTTCTAATAACACATTAAGGGAGCTCGACCTAAAGCCAGGGAATAAGAAAATGTGTTAGTTTATTTATACTTGGTAAAATTTTAGTGAAGAGGAAAATTTATATCTTATTTCAAGTGCTGGAATTTCAAGAGGTTAAGATATTTGAGAGGAATATGTTATCATTTGATGAACCTCAGATATCTTTTTGTGTCTAAGCATATGCTATTTTCGGTAGACGCTGTATTTTAAATGACGAGACAGCCACTAGTGTTTTGTAGGTCCCAGAAATTTCTTGAGTCAATTTTTGGGCAGTAATGTGAATTTTATTGGTTGTCATTTTCAGGGGGAAGTTAATGCTATAAAATGGGATCCAACTGGTTCATTGCTGGCTTCATGCTCTGATGATTGGACAGCAAAGGTAAGATTTGTACAGACAATTAATAAGTGTGCATCGTCATCTTATAAAATTAACCTCTCTATTAGAAACCACTGACTCCTTTTTTTCTCCCAAAATTTTTTTTTTCTATGACAGAGCTATCAGCACTAAATAATCACAATTCCTGTCCTGGTAGTTATTCCAGTTCATGTAATATCATTGTAGCCAGCCTCAATAGTTGCTTTCCAAGTAGATAAAGAATATTATTATGTCACATTAACCATCAAACCTTGTCACAACCAGTTGGTGTCAGCCTTTTGAATCTGTCTTGGCTAGCATTTCTGTTAGGTACCTTATCTAGCTCATTATTCTTATCTTTGACATCATCCACTTGTGGTGTTCCCCTCCACTTTCCTAACCCATCAAACAAATCCAAGTACATTTCCATGTCAAGACCTCCTCGACTATTCGTGATTAATGTGTCAGTGCAACTTGTGTATTTTCTTTGTCATGCTTATTGAGGGCAAGTCATATATGTATGTCATTTCCCAGCTCTTATCCAGTATGGTTGACTTCGTACATATTTCCATCGTTCCAACATAACAAAATCATCATATTACAGGCTCATTTATCTGCACCTTAGCCTCACGATCACTTCCATAGACTCTACAATTGCAATCTTGTAAATTCAGTTTTCTAACTGTCTGTCTACTAATTTTCACCCGTTTTTCTGATTTTTAGTGTCACTCTGTCCACTGTCATTTTTTTCTGATATTTTAGCTCTTTATTCTCATAGATAAGTTTAGAATCTACACCTGTTTTATCAACTAATGGTACGTTATTTTCTAGCACATAATGTTGAATCTTGTAAATTACAACTGTTCTTTTAACAGATCTGGAGTCTTAAGCAGGATAAATGTGTACATGACTTCAAGGAACATCAAAAGGTTTGAGACCCTTGACTTGACACCTTCCTGTAATTCTTCAGCTTTGTTAATCATCCTTTTTCCTTTCTCTTTCTTTTTGTTTTCCTGTTGATTTACTTGGATGTTTCTATCAGGAGATATATACTATTAGATGGAGCCCCACTGGCCCTGGTACAAACAACCCTAATCAGCAATTACTATTGGCAAGGTTATTTTTTCCCCATAGGCCAAATCTCATAATTTATATATGTTAATTTATCACATATGTATATCCACGATGGAGAAGATATGCAATCAGCATGAAATATTTTGTTAGAGGATAATGTAAGAATTATGTGACAGTAAGTTGATAAACTAAAGGAAAACCTCTTTTTGCCTGATAGGTTTATTGCATTATGTTTATTCCCGTTTATATCAGTACTAATACATGTTTATTTATTTATTTATTTTTGGCATGCATTCAGTGCATCCTTTGACTCTTCAATCAAGCTGTGGGATGTTGAACTGGGGAGACTTGTGTACAGCCTAAACGGTCACAGGTACTGAAAACACACCACAATTAGACACATTATTTATTTGGCTATTGCATTCTTCTTTAACTTTTATTTTCAAACTTTCCTCAGTAAATGATTCTTTGAAGTCAACTCCAGCCCTACAAATTACAGTGTCCTTTATTTGCAATGCAAGGTTTCTTGAGTAAAGCCCCAATTGGTGGGGTGGGTTTTTTTTTTTTTTTGTGTGTGTGTGTGTGTGTGTGTGTTGGTGTTGGGGGGGGGGGGGGGGTGGGTGTTGTGGGGGGGGGGGGGGGGGGGGGGGTCTCAATATGGAAAAGCCTCGTGGTGGGTGCATAACTGTTGGCAAGTACAGAACTGTACAGTAGCCAATGTCCAAAATCACAAAACACGGACCAGAGATCATCAAAATTAACTACTTTTGAAGATAGCTGTGAAAACTCATTCATTTCGGGAACAATTGGTTAATAACCAAGTCTGAAACCATTTGTTGCATGTTTTATGATGTCTAGGTCATGTTGAACTGATGAACATCACTAGTGTTACCATCTACTCCCTTTGTCTCTAAATGCTAGCATATAAGATTCTTGAAGTATATTGATGTTGTTATTTGTTAGGTGTGGTGTCTCCTTGTGTGCCTTTTGATTTACATCTCAACAATTCATTGCAGGCAACCTGTTTATTCTGTAGCTTTTAGCGCCACAAAGGACAGTTTTGGCTAGGCGGTCATTAGATCAATGCCATACATATATGTCTGTGAAAGAAGGGAATCTTCTGAGGACGTATGGTGGAGGAGGTGGAATTTTTGAAGTTTGCTGGAACAGGGAGGGTGACAAAATAGCCAGCATGTTTCTCCAACAAACACTGTATGCGTCATGGATTTCAGAATGTGAAAGGCAGTGCCGTTCTCCAACAACAAGATAGCACACCTTATTCTGTAAATCTAGAGTGCCGTTCTCTGGAGAAGGTTGCAATGAAATTTTTGGTTGGATTGATCGTGTTCATTCTAGATAAAGAAACGTATGGTCCATCTGGCAAAACTTGTACAGAATATCGATTCAAGGTAGCGTGACTTGGTACTCGTGACAAATTTAGATTGTGAGAGATTCTCTAATTTTAGTTTTGGTTGTTTCCTACTAGATCATTTTAAGAGAGTTTGTTGTCATAGCTGGATGGTTTAATCATCTGATCTTCTTATCAAAAATTGGTGGTGTTAGTATAAAAAGATGCAAATGTTATACAGCAGAAAGTTATGTAACATGGCTTATGTTCTTTACTACGAGTATGAGAGCTCATCTTTATGTGAAGTTTTTTTTTGGGTACCCAGTACGCGTGCTCATTATTAATGTTCAAATCCAAGGAATTTTCTAGATTTGCTAGTGCGATGGAACGAAATGAAAGTGGGATGAGGTTATTGACTCCGTGTTATGAAAAATCCAGAAAAGAAAATCAAATTTCTTTTTAGCCAAACTAAATATTCTTTCTTGTGAGAAGTGGTAACCTCCAAAATTTGAAGAGTAATACTTGACATAGCACCATCATATCTGTTACTGTGTTTTTTCCCTTGCTAATGTGTTACGAAATATTATTTGCTAAATTCTCGACTCAAAGTACAGGTACCATTCAAATTTTTTAACAGAGATTTGGCCGCTTTTTGGTAGAAAAAGATTCTGATGTGGATGTGACATTGATACCGTTTGATAGGGTCGTGCTAGATCCAAAATGTCTGAAAAAACGTTAATTAGGTCCAAGATGTTAGATAAAAACAATATGAATTCCTCGCATTAATGATCAAAATTTTAAACAACAATATAATACTGAGTTGAGCTAGAATATTAGTATGTCATCCTAATATATCGTATTTCTCCAATACAACTGAATATATCATATTGTCGGAAAAAAAATAAACACATAAGAAAATTTGATTGGACCACTAGTACTTGTTCAGAAGTGATCCTAATTTGGACTAATACTTATTGTTTGTTCGCTTTCTGCAGCCTCAATCCTCCGAACAAGAACAAGTGATTGCTATTGCTATATCCAAATTCAACTTCCAAGCTTCAGCCTGACACAGCAACCCTACAATGAAGAATTCGAAACGTTGTAATATCTTAAGCAGTCTATCAGGGATACTAGTTCAATGCAATGGGTTCTGTATAACTTTGCTCGGAAATGGGGAATACAGAAAAATTTCCCAAACAAACATAAACATTTTAATGCTATAGTAATTTTAATACAAATATGGTGTAACAATTGTTGAGAAAATCGATGCGAAAGAATTTACACTTCTTTCCTCCTCTTTGTTCATCTGCTCACTGGCTTTATTTTATTATTATTATTTTTTTGTCGAAAAGATCATGTGAAAAAGAAAAAAGAAAAGAAATATTCCAAACAATGCAGAAAAGAAATGTTCTAAACTGAGAGAAACTGAATAAATCCTAGGTGATCCTGTAACTATGATTTCATTGAATTCTAAAGCTAACTAAAATGCATATGATCAGTATTTTTAAATTTATGGAGCCCGTGTCCTTTATCTCCAGCCAGTCATGGAATTGTTCCTTGCATAACGGATATGTCTTCAAGCACTTAAATGCTTATCAAAACGTCCGTGAATGCTGTCGCTGGATAATTTCACAGTCGCAACCTTTCCATTGTAATGCAACCTTCTAACTGAGTTCTGATTCTTCAAACAAAGACGAGTTTCATGAAGCTCCCCCTTCTTCCAGCAGATGTTGACTGTAAACGTCACCTCGAGCCTTCAGCCCTCTGACGCATCCATCAGCCCATTTATTTCGTGGGAGAGCAGGAAGTAAATAAACATCTCGCATAGTGCTTTGAACAAGCATTTCTGCAAATTGCTGCTGCGAAACTGAAATCAGACAATAGTTTTCAGTCTCTCTATACAAACAACTAAACCTTCTTCATAGGATCAAAGTTTTTTTTTTTTTTATATATATAAATGATTACCCGAAATTAGCATCAATCTGGAATGGAGGGTGTGCAGTGAACAAATTACTGTACAGACCCCCTTCATAATCGCTTTCATGATCAGGGTCAACCAGGTTGATCAGCTGCTTGACTAATTTTTAAGCATGGTCACTGTTGTGAAGGCGGGCCCACAGAGCCATCTTCCACGTAGTTGACCATCCTGGCCAATATCTCCTGTAGCAGTCTCATGAAAAATCGAGTTGAAGTTATCATCAATAATAAACTGAATTTAACATACTGATGCCCAAATTCCTGTAATTCAATGATTTTATGAAAGAATCAGATTGGTCAAGTCACAAGTCTGATTAGTGCTATAATTACAGCTTGTTGGGTCACTTAGGGGTCTGTTGGTTGTCGTAATTGGCCGTAATTTATACGTCATAATTGGTAAACTCTTTTACAGTTGGTAAATGAGTTATGTGCTTGTAGTTTTACGGTGTTTGATTTAGTAATATAAAGTTGTAAATGAGAAAGTGTACTGAGTTTATGGTGTTTGGTTGTCGTAATGTGTATGTTATAAGTGAAAAAATTGACCACCACAAAATTAACTATTTGGTGATTTAAAACTTTTAAATATTGCAAATATAACTACTAAAAATACTAAATATATTTAAAAAATATTAATATTAATATAAAAAATAATACAAATTCGCCATGACACAAAAAAATAACTGTAAGGGGTTAAAAAGTGAGTGGTAATTTAATTGCAAGTGAGTGGTAGTTGGGTTGCGTAAGTCTTTTACGAATTACAGTCCAAAACAAACACCATAGTTGTAGTTGGGCTGTAAGTCATTTACGAATTAAGGCTTTTAAGCGTAACAAACCCCCCTAGTTTGCTAACATAGCAAGTTAGTTCTTAGAAGCATTTATCCAAAATCTTAATGTCTTGTGGTCCAACAATGTCTATTAAGCAATATTGATACTCCTTGTTAGAGTATAAAAAAAAATTCTCTTGACCCGCATCAAAAATTCAAAAGAGTTTTTTATAATGACACGGATTTTAAAATGGTTGCAAAAAGAACCAAGGTTCAAATTCCACCAAACTCTAATATTATAGTAAAGTCTATCCGGCACTGTAACAGAACTCCAAAGTTGTGGTGAGAGTTGAGAAATACATTTTTATATTCAAACACTCCCATTCATGTACCACGCATGGAAAGGGAGAGAATAAATGAAGCATGGGCCAATCACCGAATGTCACATAAAAGAGAGAATAAAAATAAGTAGCACGAACAAGGGAATAGGTGGGAGGGAAACAGATGCTATAAAAACCTGGATCTCTTATATATACCCAACCACAAAGCTTGGTTGAGCTTATGGAAGGTATACTAAGAAATACTGACACTTCTATTATACTCTTGGATAATTCCCCGGTGTTAACTAGCAATCTTGAATATATGAATACTCTATGGCTAAGTAAATATCCTCCAAAACACTATTTTACCATTCCCTGCACAGAGTCGAACCATTAAATGTTTTGTAAAAAAACTAGAAACTTATTTGAAAAAAAAAATATTTGGCAGGCAAAAAACAAAACCATATCTTGGTTAACAAACCTCTTTGTAAAGACTATTGGCAGCAGCTTTACACAAATCAGGAGTGCTCTCCAATGTTATTGTATGGCCTGGGAAAAAATACCGAATAAGTGTGTGAGACGCGCCGATGATGAATATCAGGATCTTCAAAGTCCTCTGCCTGCCCAAAAAGAGTAATATGTAAGACTCATGGCCTGGTAGAAACATCCATTCCACCATAATAAACGAGATGATTTAAAATGCTACATGATATAGTAGTAGGAAATTGTGGAAGTCACATTAGTGTTAATTTAACAACAACAAAAAAAATAATACAACTAATTAAATAGTTACTTACCCATTCCATGATATAATTCTCCCGAGAGATTACTTGTTGTGGCAGCTTTGGTACTGCTTCCTTAATTGATTGATAAAACTGGTATCAGACTTCCCAGAACCTAAAATCATATAGAATGTGATTATAAACTTTTTTTTTAAAAGTAAAAGGTAAATATCTGCTACTTGAAATAGAGAAATCATAAGCAGCATTTTTTTTCGCGGAAAAATAGGTATGTAGGTCATAATACTTACTTCGGCAGAAGAAATAACAACAGAAAAAAACTTCTCTTATGATTGATATATCCATAGTAGTTGAATAGCTGACGCTTGCAATCTGGGCCATCAGGTGCCAACAAATGAGTGTTTTGGGGAAGTGGAAGAGATTAGTTCCAAATACCCTCCTCGGCCTTCAATTAACCAGTCCAACAGCAAAAAGAAGCAACACCTTCCAGCAGTGGATATGCGGTATTCTCCAGAAAAACCTGTGTGTGTATACTGAAATCAGTACACTCTTGAATCCCACCTACCACAAACAAACTACTAGATTCATTATCAAATCCAACTGGGAATCAAATCAAATAGTAAGTTGCTGTTATCCTGTAGATATGCTTTGCACTCTCCATGAAAAGAACAGATATACGTCGGCCTTTCAAGTACTCCAATTAAAACAAGGAACAAGAGGATAGACACATGCTAATGTGTCAAATTCACCAGGGACATTTTTTTCTTCCCAAGGCTCCATTCTTCTTGAGCTGCCAAGGTGTGAGCTCAAAGAAAACACCACCTTATTTTCTTTCCCATGAGCAGTAATTGCTGCATATTAGTATAACCAAAGAAACAATAGTCTTTTTTCTTTTTTCTTTTTCTTTTTTCTTTTTTGTGGGGGAGAGGCCCGTAGGCTACCAACAATGATCTGTATTGATATCTTATATTGGTAAAACTGGCAGGGTACACAACAATGCATTAGATTGAGACATAAACTTGCAAGATAATGCAGGTAAATTCAAGAGCCATCAAGTAGTCAGTGTACAAGTAACCTCGAGAAAGAGATCGTTCGGGAGATTGTATGTATACTAAGTTTCCAAATTTTACATACTGTCATATATGAGAGTAAAAGTTTCAGGTGGTCTTAGTTAGAAAAGGCTGAAGGAAAAATCAGATCATGCAATGTGCTGCATCATGCAGATGACAACAGACAGTAGGAGAAAATATGAACCTTAATACTTTTAAATATTTCACCTTATCCATGGTGAATGAATAATGTTCCCACAGGTGAGTACAAAGCGAAGCCCCACCCATTGGCCAGAAAGCCCACACAGCTTCGCCACGATCTGGTGATGTTTTTGCCCATATATCTGAGACTTGATGTGCCACCCAACCATTTGCTTCATAATTGACCTGTTAGCATAACAGTCTAATGATAAGAAACAATTAAAGCAGTGTAAACGATAATTTTGCATCTGACATAAATTCCTCCTGTATGATTCAACATGGTAGCTAAAACTGAAAAGTGATGCAGACTCAGTAACCCCAGCCTTATTACAACAGAGATGTTGTTTTAAGAAAATGCTGATGGTGCTCCCATATATTCAGTGTTGAATAAATAATACACAAAGTTTTATGCTGTCACTCATTAAGCAAATAAAAATACAGCAACTAACAAGTGAGTTTTGTTACATAATTAACGACAAAAAAAATAATCAAATACTGAGCACATAAGATGTGAACTGATGATATGACTGTTAGAATGCTTGTCAAACTAGTTTTTAGTCATATACCTCTCTATTATCTTGTCTTTCACATAATCCCTCTGACGCAAGTTTACCGATAAATAAAATAATAAACTAGCTTCAACTTATTGCTCGCATGTCTCTCAATTAGGGAACATCCCGCAAAATAGTTGACTTGTTCGCTGATTCTGTAATTGCAAGAAAATTGGGAAACTGGACTCTGGTGCCACTTACATTTTTTTTCTTCCATTGAAGTAGGGTTGAATGTCCATTTACAATAGAAAAGATACTCTGTTCATTTTTTTATTTCACTCTCACAAATTAGTTGAGGTGACATGAAAATGTTTCATGCAACTTGTCTTGAGAAATTCATCTAGGTTGATTTTGAATCCCCAACGAATCTTTAGGATGATGAGGAGTTGACATGAAAATCAATATTGCTCAAATACCCCCTTCGACCTGGCATATCTGCCTCCAGGATGAGATAGCTGATCATCATCATCAAGTCTTTTCATACCAACATCAGGTTGGCTATAGATGCAAGGCTCCATGAAAAATTTGACAAAGTTTTACAACCGACTATTGACCTCACGCCAGCCCTCACATAATTAGTGTCAAATTCTAGCCAAAGAAGCCTCTAAACAAAAGAGGGGTTTGCCATAATCCTAAAAGACCAGTTGCTATCCTTCATATTCTCCTAGATTTAGGAAAACATCTCGAATAAGGGGAATCGGATGATAAATTTACTATAGGAAAGTGTATTCTGGTCTGAAACACACATAAAGAGTCAAACAAAAGACATTTCCCTAGAATTGGAAGCTGGTCATAAATCTACAATCTACTAGACAAATTGGCACATTCAGGGCCCAGTACATCACAAAAGTTTACTAAGTTGAAATTTCTTTGTAATGGCCTTAAGAGACTAATAAGAATGCTCTAGTCGAGGATTTGATATGCTTCTATCCTTGGAAACGGCCTCCTGATTTTCCAGAGAAAATTCGACAATTTTAGATTGATGTAAAATCAGCGCCCCACTTTCTAACTGATGTCAAGTACACCAAAGCTTCTAATACTCTCCTAGTACCACATAAATTTTGTCCCTTTGTAAATAAGTACCATCATCATCATTGCTGGTGGTGTTGTCCAGTCCAGCATGAACGCAAGTAAATGAATGTATCATCATCATCATCATCAAAGCATTTCTCCCATCAGGATATGGTTGATCATGGAGCACAAAGCTCCATTAGAAGGTTGAATCAGTTTTCTGTGACTGCTGCCAACTTAACGTCAATTCCCTAGAAATTGGTGCCAGATTCTGGCTAAGAATAATGAATAAGAAAGATTCCCCCCAAATTCTCCTAGAGGGAGTCCAGAACAAGGCAAAAGATGAAGATTTGATATAAGGTTTTGACTTAGATTATAAGGCACAGGTAAATACATAAAAGGCACGTAGAACGCATTCGAAATCTGCAAATTATAACATCAAATACTTTAAAGTTAAACAGCTTCCAGTGCAAACTTTCAATCTGCTCAGCTTGATATGGGATAGTATTTCACCTTAATTTAAATATCAATATACTATGCAATAAAAGTAAAGTGTACTTACTCTTGCTGTTTTAGCTCCATTCACCGCGAGAGAAGCAATGTAATCAAACAAAGGTTCTTGACATTCACTAAGATTGCAAGAAAGGGATGGCCAATAATTCATTTGCAGATTGATATTCAAGTGAGGAGCTGCACTGAAGAAGCGAACAACGATAAGATTATCTACGTAAACCTGAAAATGGATCCACCAACTCCATGCAGACATTTCATGTTTAACAGAAGCCTAGAATACAATGTTACAGATAATTGCAAATATAAGTCAGACTGCGACTGTCCAAAATTTTCAATCAGTGTTTTTCTTGTCCCTAGAGGATTTATAATGAGTTGTTGATTATCAATTATTCTGAAGACTATGAGAATATTCCATGATTTAATTTTTCAAGCCAAGCTATGTGTGAAATAACATACAAACCTTGCTTTATGTGCCAAATACATACCAGGGTTCTTAATCTAAGATTCCAAGGTGAAGGACAAAAAAGAAGATTCATAACTAGGACGAAATGGGCTACCAATAGCCAATCAAAGCAGCTATTTAAATACTCTCATATAATAAAATGTACATTAAAAAACCAATAGCGATAATAAAACACTAAGAAATCTGCAAACAAAGGAAAATTATCAAAACAAGCAATAAGCAGAGAATTAGCAGCAAAGAACGTACTCCCATGGTGGTTCAATGTCTTTGTTCCATATTCCTTGTAAGTTCGCAACCTGAGTTCCAGGCCTTGAACAAGAGATGAGCAAATATCTACCATAATTAAACAAAAGTTCTACCATGGATGGATCCTCGTCAGCTTTAAAAGATTTTACCCTTTCTGCTGTAGATGCATCCTCCATTGTTAAATGAGTTGAAATGTCAGGTCCAATGATTCCAGTCTGTCATGACACCTTGTAAAGAAACTACTATAAAAACTGATCTGATTCAGAAAAGTAACACGGCAATCTTCATTTGTAGCATTGGAGCCTTTGGACAGTTGCAAGGAAACACGATTAAAAAGATTTTGATAATTATCCAAATGATATGCAAGTAGCTTAGAGAAAGACATGTCCTTAATTATATTCAATGTGTTCATGGAAACCAGGTTAGGATTCTTCTTAGAATCCGAGGGTTTTGTAAATGGCCCATCAAATGAGGAAGAAGCTGCTAGAACTAAAACAGCCCAGTCTGATCTTTCAACTTTCAACTTCTTATCATCTATAATCTGTACCGTGCCAGCATCACCACCTATCTGCAAATCAAGAATTGCAGAGAACTGAATTCCCTTGGGATTTTCAGATTTATTTCCTTTTGGAGAGATTCTTTTCCCAGGACAACTGCCTTCCATGATAATTCGGTTTGCAGCATCCACACTCGAATGATGATGCAATTTACTGTCTAAAGATACTGTAAAGGAGAGACATCCTGATTTGTTTGAAGAAATCTTGGTCACAAGCACTTGATGCGGATTTGAAGAAAAGTGCTCTCTTGTGAACTCCACCCCATCAATAGTATACTTGACTGTTACAGTTGCAGTACTTAAGTTCTCTTCCATATGAAGAATACATGAACGTGGGAATCACCAAACTCTAGGTTAATATTTCCAAGAGGTTGGTAAACCTTCAAGACAAAAAAAAATGTTAGCAGAAGAAGGATATTAAAATCCATTACTAGTATATAAAAGGTTTATTGATGAAAAATTTGCATATGATCTTTATTGATTTAGAAAAATATCAGAGAACCAGTTTAGATTCATGTCGGGGCGATCGACGATAGAGGCTATTCATTTGTTTCGTCAACTTATAGAGCGATTTCGAGAGAGAGAGAAATTTGCATATGGTCTTTATTGATTTAGAAAAAACTTATGATAAGGTGCCAAGAGAGGTATTATGGTGGACAATGATAAAAAAAGAGTCCCCATCAAATATATTGACATAATCAGGGACATGTACGATGGAGTAGTAGCAAATGTCAGAACTTGTGGAGGCATAATAAGTGATTTTTCTATCACAATTAGATTGCATCAAGGATCTGCACTAAGTCCATTCTTATTTGCCAAAGTGATGGATGAGCTTACTAGAGCTATTCAGGATGAGATACCGCGGTGTATATTATTTGCTGATGATATTGTCCTAGTTGATGAAATGAGAGCTAGGGTAAATACAAAATTGAAGTTATGGAGGGAAACTCTAGAATCTCAATGTTTTAGATTAAGTAGGACCAAAACAGAGTATATGGAGTGTAAATTAGTAAACAGAGAATCCAAGATTATAGTACTGTGACACTAGATGGTCAAGAAATACCGATGAACAATCATTTTAAGTACTTAAGTTTTATTATTTAAAAGGATGGGGAGATAAATAGTGACGTCAACCATAGGATCCAAGCCGGCTGGTTGAAATGGAAGAGCGCAACATGAGTTTTATGTAATCGTAATATTCCGTTATGGTTGAAGGGAAAGTTTTATCAGACTGCTATTAAGCCATCTTTATTATATGACACAGAATGTTGGGATATAAAGAGATATCATGCACAGAAGATGAGTGTAATAGAAATGCGCATGCTTCGTTGGATGTATGGTAACACGAGGAGAGATAAGATAAGAAATGAGGATATTCATACTAAGATAGGTGTAACCTCTATAGAAGAAAATAAGAGAAAACTGCCTACAATGATCTGGTCATGTGCGACATAGACCTACAGATGCGCCAGTCCGGCAAATAAAGTGTATCAAATTAGAGCAAGTTAAAAGAGCGCAGGGGAGACCGAAGAGAACATGGATGGAGGTAATACGACAAGATTGTAGGCTGTCTAAAAATCACTAAAAATAAGTCATCAAAAAACAGAGTCCAAACTCCAGACGGAGGGCTAATCATAGCCATCACTGTAGCACTAAGACGCGAGGGTCGAAACCCGCGTCTCAGCATCACTGCAGCATCAAGACGCGAGGGTCGAAACTCGCATCTCAGTATTACTGCAGAACCAAGACACGAGGGTCGAAACCCGCGTCTCAGCATCACTTCAGCAACAAGGCGCAAGGCTCAAAACCCGCGTCTCGGTTATAACTGCCCTCGTTATTGGGTCAATTACTGCCCACGTAATGAGGGAGTTAACCCCCATTATGGAGCGTTTTTAGGGGGGCACGTTCACCCCTGAAACTCTATAAATAGCCCCATTTGCTATGGAGAAGGGGTCAGTTGATCGGATAATTCTTAAACTTTCACTGAAAGGAAAAAGAGAATTCGATTCTTCTAACAACTTGTTGCGTACAAGTTTATCTTTGCTTACAATCTCTTTGAGATTCCTAGTGGATAGGAGCTGTGTTGCTCTGTCTGCTATCCAAAGAGAGGATTCCCAAGAGGTCCTAACGTTCACCCAGTCAACGAAAAATAAGATTCACTTTCCACCGTCATATCAAGAACCCAGCACTAAACAAAGGGGAGATTCAAGTCTAAACATCTTCCCTCCCTTATAGTAGGAGTATTGATCCGTTGTAATTCTTCATTGATCCAAGGAAATTTTACAAGAAACTTTTCTCCCACCAAACAAGAGATGGCGAATACGCTGAGGACCACTTTCTCTACTGATGAGCAAGTTGTGGCGCAAGGTGACGTCACCTGTATGGGAAAAATGGTCGAATCACTTGTCGTGGAGTTCGACCAAGCAAAGTATGGAGAGTTCCTCTCTTTTGGCTCCAAGAGCCCTAAGGCGCGGGTCTACCGCAAAGTCTCTTCGGGGATTTGCTCTCAAGTCCGCTCTGAGATCCTCTCAGACACGACTGGTGAGAAGGATGTTGTGGCTAACCGCATCATGCGTAACGCCTGCGTCAACGTCTCCCAGGAGATCCGCGTGGTTAACGTTCCTAATGTTCAGCCTGTTCATCCCCTTCCTCAGCGCTAGGTTACCGGGGGTTCCCTTCAACCCACACGACGTAACCGGAATGCCAAGCGGCGACAGAGGCGGCGTGCGCGTCAACTACAAGTTGGAACAACTGTTTGTCCAACAGAGGTAGGACGCGAGGTTCAGACCGGCGTCTCTTCTGAACCATGTCAGACACATGAAGTCCGCGTTTGGCAACCTAAACGTGAGATTCACCAAGCTTGCGTTTCTGAAGCACCGCTTCCCAAACGCCACAAGCAGCAACGCGAAGTCCGTGCTCTTTATCAAAGACACGAGACCCGCGCCTCTGTACGCGGGACCCAGCAACCCTGCGTTTCTCAAGCATCTCTACCCAGATGCGACAATCAGCAACGCAAGAGCCGCGTCTCTTCTCAGCAGAGACGCCAGACTCGCGTTTCAGTGCCGCAACGTAAGAGCTGCGTTCATGAGCCCCACGTCTCAGAACCTTGCGTCTCAGCTTTGCGAAGCAAGGAGAACTCTCGCAAGTTGAAAAGCCCTCGACAATCCGAGGCTAATCTCTTCGATCCCCCTCCCACGGATCTAAGGGATTATTTGACAAGGAAGAGAAGTGCTGGTCTGATCACTCCATCGTGTTACTGTGAACGGCTTATCACAATGCTCTCTGAGTGCCGTTGCAGTTCATATGCAAGCCGACAGTCTGGATTCAGACAGTTGACTCTAGCTCCCCGATCAGCTAAAAGAAATCGCTCCCACAGAAGGAGGACTTTCTCTGACGCTGAGTACCCTGAAATCACTGCAAATATGACAAGCAGGAGTAGGGGAAAGCAACCAGTGGTCAGCTCCGACGAATCTGACACAGAACCAGAAGGAGTGTACCAGCATACTCGCACTCGGACTGGAGTAATTGCCCCGATCGATTACAATGCCCTGACTCGGGACATTGAAGTAAATAACTCGCATTCCGCTATTGCAGAGTCGCAGACTTCGAACTCTTCTCTAGAGAAGGAAGCCTTTATATACATGACAAATACTCCTGAGGAGACGGCCAGGCGCTTGGAGCAACAAGCCCAGGTCCAGAAGGAACAATTCGAGATGATTTGTGCTCAACAAGAGCGATACCCTCAAGCAGATGCTGGCACAATTGCATGAAAATAAGAGGAAGTCAACTGACAAAGCCTCCTCTAAAACGTCTAAAGGCAAACAGAAAAAGGGAGAAAGCTCATCTTCTGTAGATATCGAGGAGAAAGAGCAATCTACTTCTGGCTCATCTAAATCCTCATCTAAGGGGAAAGACAACCAGGACCATGGAGGGGTTCATTCTAAAAGAATGAATCAATTAGAACAACGTCTTAAGGCTCTTACTAATCGGAAAGGACTCCAAGAAGTAGGAGTGGTCCGGCCATATCCGACCAAGTGGGACCTTGTTCCATACCCTCCCAAGTTCAAAGCTCCGACCCTCCAAGCATTCGACGGCAAAGGGTCACCGAATCAACATATCTATTACTTTAAGTCTCAGACAGGGAACGTGGTAGATAACGATGCCATCTTGGCACATTTGTTCATCGGCACCCTAAAAGGGCTCGCCTTCGAATGGTTCATGAAACTCCCAGAAGGTTCCATTAAAAATTGGGGTGATTTGGAGAAGCTCTTCCTGACACGCTTCTTTGAAGACGACTCAGAGGTCACAATGCCTACTCTTTTGGCTACAAAGCAGCGAAAGGGAGAGTCTGTCAAATCATTTGTAAAAAGATTTCAGAATATAACACTCCGATGTCCTAGCGGTATGACCCAAGTCACCCTGGTGGAAACATGCCGCCACAATGTACAAACTTCGCTCCTCGCTAAAATAGGAGTTGCTGAAAGCCGCACCTGAAAACAATTAGTCCAGCAAGGTGAACAGGCTGAAGCAATTATCGCCAGGGTTAGGGCAGAAGAAAACAAGCCCAGACCCGAAAGGTCGACAAGGCGTACGCAAGACACATCCCTTCAAACAAAAAGGAAGGATAACTTGGTGACAGAAACCAAATCCCCTGTCAAACCTTAACCGGTCAAGGGAAGTGGCTCTTCAAGTCAGCCGCGTGCCAGTAAGTAGTATTCCTTCAAGGACGAACATGTTGACTCACTGTTCAAATTACTTAACAAGAGCAACGGATTGAAACTTCCTGAAGCTAGACGTCCTGAAGAAGTTGGTAAAACCGATAATTCTAACTACTCTTGTATCATAGGATGCTGGGACACCCCACCAAGAGCTATTATGTCTTCAAAGACCTCCTTCAGGCTCTAAGTGATGCGGAGGTATTGAAACTCCATCCAGAGCAGAAGAAAGTGACGGCCAATATGACGTCATTTTTCTAGTTTGGAAGACAACCTCCTACACCCTCTGAAGTAGTCCCCATCCCAAAAGAGGAACTAAGAATGATCAATATAGACCATCGCCATCAGCAAGAGAAGGGTCTTGTATCTGTCCCCACACCTCAGGGGGAAGTTATGTGTGTTCATCCCGATCTTGTAGATGGCCAGCAATGGACCACTGTTACCAGCAGAAGGTCCAAAGGCAAGGCGAAGGCTTCGTCCTGCAATGTGGTGTGCGTTTCTTCCCGAGAAGCGGAAACCGATGTTCCCTTACTAACTGATTCAGAAGAGGAAACAATAGTTCTCGCCGCGGAACACAATCAACTTGTGGCGGAAACTCGTTCGGGCCAGTCATATTTGAAAAAGTGTGACGAAATGGTAGCAACTCCCCCCAAACCCGCTACAGAGTCAGCCAAGTCCTCTACGAAACAACCCGTGGAGAGGCAGAAAGAGCTTCGGTTTTCTAAAGCTCTCTCAAAAGATAACGCAGAAGGATCCACAATACCTTACCGCTTTGACGTCCTGACTCAACTGGCCAATATCCTGACTCAAATCACTCTTTATGAGCTCCAGAGGCTATCAAAGTTAACCAGAGAAGCTTTAAGAGAGGCTCTAGCTAATGCCGAGGTTTTCATGATCCAGGTACCATCTGGACCACGGGAGGAAGATGTAGAGGTTGCCTTCATGCCTCCCAAAATGCTCCCTGCATCACCTTCACGGCAAATGATATGCAGGTTAAGGGGAAACATGATCGACCCCTATACTTCACAGGGTGCATTGAATCATCTGAAGTAAGTCGC
Organism: Agave tequilana; assembly: GCA_038442645.1. Lineage (NCBI taxonomy): Eukaryota > Viridiplantae > Streptophyta > Magnoliopsida > Asparagales > Asparagaceae > Agave > Agave tequilana. The sequence continues at coordinate 72,661 of JAVJIF010014360.1, read as the reverse complement.
GTTCAGGTAGATTCAGGGTCCGCGTTGAGCATTATGCCTCGCTGGGTCATGCAATATTTAGGGATTCCTACCCACTGATTGAGCGCCACCCAGATGGTACCCGCCCAATGGGGAAGATCAAGATCAAATGTCAAAATGGGGACTTAAAGTCGGAAGTAACGTGCTACGTGATCGATGCCGACACCTCATACAATTTGCTGCTTGGACGACCATGATTCATCGTAATTCCATCGTTCCTTCCACTCTCCTCCAAGTTATAAAATACATCGACGAGAGCGGAAAGGTACGAACGTTGATTGTCGAAAGGCATCCGTTCAAGGGAGTCGAGAAATATTTCATAGACTCTCTCATGTACCAGGACTCTGTGGAAACAAACGAGAACCCACAACCAGAGGAGCCAGACTCTGGTAATGAAGCTGACACCGAGCCAGAAAAAGAAGAGTGCATGTGGAAAACTAGATCCACTTGTAACGAGCATTAATAAGCTCGATGTTGATAACACCGCCAATGATGTAGGCGGATGGTATATTAATGAAGAGTTAGATTCGGCTTATTTTTCTGTGTTCGCTTCTGATTCAGTGCCGTCAGACACTAGTACTGAAGTGGATGATGACCCTGGTCGGCAATGGATGCTTTGACATCATTGCATGTACCAGTGAAGTCATCCTTCGAAACATACCAAGATGTCGGTGATGCGCAAGAATCAATATTCATGGTTCCAGCAAGATGGAAAGGCCAAAAATTAATTCTTTTCAGACAAATCAAATCTGAGCCAATGTCTTGTGAAGAATCAGAAAGCGAGAAGGAACCCCCTCAGTTCGCTCATTATGAGCCAAATGTACTCAGAATGATGGAAAGCATGGGGTATGATCTGACAAACAGTGGGTTGAACTTCGGCAAAGAAAGGAGAACACTACTCCGATCTTTCGTCCCGAAAGGAAAACCCCTGATTATTATCATCAAACTCGCAGGGGGTTGGGCTATATGTCAACTCCGATCCCATCAGCTTCTGAGTCTGAAGAGTCATTGTGCCATAATTACTCATCGGGCACGTCATCTGAGAGTCAGATGTTAGTATCGGCAACATCTTCAGAGAACTTTCAGTAAATATAGTTTCAACAAGCCATCTGAAAGACAGAGATGAAGAGATGATCCACTCTGATACAGATTCTTGGATCAAGCACTTAAATACTCTTTGGGATACTCGCTTTGAAAGCGCGAGTCGCCCACGGAGGATAAAGTTACCCAGGTTAATCTGGGAGATGAGGCTAATCTTAAGCCCATCTTTATAAGCGAAAGCCTATCACCCTCCGAGAAAGAAGATTTAATATCTCTTGTGCAAGAGTATAAAGATGTTTTCGCTTGGATTACGAGGACATGCCTGGACTTGATCCCTGGGTGGCTATGCATCACCTCAACATTAATTCAGACGTAAAGCCAGTCAAACAACAGCAGCGACGATTTTGTCCAGAAATAATTGAGGCAATTCAGTTAGAGGTCAAAAAATTTATAGAATCTGGCTTCATTATAGAAGAACAACATCCTGATTGGGTAGCCAATATCGTCCCCGTTGTCAAAAAGAACGAAAAGATCCGGATTTGCATTGATTTTCGTGATCTAAATGAGACCTGTCCCAAAGACGAATTCCCTCTCAATCACGGATGTCATGATTGACAATACGTGTGGATTTGAGTGAATGTCCTTCATGGATGGATTCTCAGGGTATAACCAAATCAAAATGTATCCTGATGATGAAAAAACATACTTCTTTCAGGACACCACTGGGGGTATACTGCTACACGGTCATGCCCTTCGGACTGAAGAATGCGGGGGCTACATATCAGAGAGCTATGAATGCCATTTTCACGAGCACATGCTTAAAATAGTGGAATGCTATGTTAACGACATTGCAGTGAAAAGCCGCGCCAAAGGTGATCACATAACCGATTTGAAGACAATCTTCGACATCATGCAGGCACATCAATTGAAGATGAACCCCACCAAATCCTTCCTGGGGGTGGCCAGCGACAAATTCCTAGAGTTTGTGGTAACTTCCACAGGAATTCATTTGGACCCGGAAAAAGTTCGCGCTATCCAGGAGATGCAACCTCCGCGGAATCTCAGAGAACTTAGGGGATTGCAAGGACGATTGGCATACATCCGAAGGTTCATCTCAAATCTCTTCGGAAGATGCCAACCCTTTACCAAATTAATAAAAAAGGGTATCTCGTTCGTTTGGGACGATGCTTGCCAACAAGCGTTCGAGGAGATCAAACGGTACCTCACGCAACCACCAGTCCTTACAGCTCTGATGTTCGAAAAACCTTTCCTGATATAAGTCCGAGCGATGGATCATTCTCTAGGAGCTTTACTAGCCCAGAATAATGATCAAGGACACGAGCAAGCAATCTATTATCTAAGTAGACTATGATCGGGGACGAACATCGATACAACCCGATTGAGAAGGAACGTTTGGCATTGGTATTCGCTGTCCAGAAAATGCGACACTACTTGGTAGGCCAAACTATAAACGTCATATCAAGGGTTAACCCTTTGAGGTTACTCATAACAAAACCATCGTCATTAAACGGCCGATTGGCAAAATGGGCCATACTGCTATCCCAATATGAAATGCGCTTTTTACCACAAAAAGCCATGAAGGGACAAGCAGTGGCGGATTTCCTGGCTGAGCATCCAGATCTGAGGGCAACCGAACTTTACGAGGATCTCCCAGACGAGGGCGCTAAAGTTTGTCTAACCCAGACATCTTTTGAAAGACAAGTGTAGCAACTTTTCTTTGACGGTGCATCGAAAATAGGTCCGAAATGACATGTCATAGCAGGAGTGGGGGTAGTACTCGTCTCCCCACAGAACTATGTGATTCCTCGAGCCTTCTCATTAATCGAGCCCTGCTCCAATAATGTAGCGGAGTACAATGCCCTTTTGATTAGAATGCAAATCACCAATGAGATTGGCGTTAAAAATCTCGAGGCATATGGCGACTCTAAACTTATCGTCAACCAAGTTCGTAAGGAGTACGAAGTCAGACATGAAGATCTAGTACCCTATTACAACGCAACTGTCCACATGGCCGAGAGGTTCATAAACTTTTACATTGACCATGTACCCCGCCAGCAAAATGTGCATGCAGATGCACTGGCGTCTCTCGTTGCCTCTTTAAGCCCTTCTAGCTGGAATAGTAGAGAAAATACTTGTCCACAGCCACGACTTGTATTGCCCAAGAATCGCTTTTGAGGATTACCAGAAGCCGACAGGAGACTGTCAAGTTAAAGAAGCTCTTGAGTTGTCAACCGGTCCAGATCCTAGAGACTGGCGATTTCCTTATATTGATTATGTCTTGTACAACATCCTGCCTGAGGATACCAAAGAAGCGGCTGCCATTAGAAGGAAAGCCCCAAATTCTACTATAATGCGATCACGCGAACACTGTATCGTCGGTCGCAGGACGGGATCTTGCTTCGCTGTCTATCACAAAAAAGGCACATGAGGTATTGAAAGAAGCGCATGACGGCATGTGTGGAGCCCATCAACTTGATCCAAAACTTAGGAATCGACTCCGAAGATTGGGATATTATTGGCCTAAGATGATCCTTGACGCCATCACTTATGCCAAACGATGTCACGCCTGCCAAGTTCATGGCGATTTCATCCATCAAGCACCAGGATACCTCCACTCTACAACTTCTACCTGGCCATTTGAGATGTGTGGCATGGACATAGTTGGCCCTATAAGCCCACCATCATCAAAAGGATATCGGTTCATCTTAGTCATAACCGATTACTTCTCTAAATGGGCTGAAGCCATTCCTTTAAGGGAGGTAAAGTCATCTGATGTAATCAAATTCGTTAAACATCACATCATCTACCATTTTGGTGTACCCCAGCGAATTGTCCATGACAATGGACCCAAGTTTATCAGTCAGGCTTTTCAGAGGTTCTGCACTAAGTTCAGAATCCAGAGTGTGTCCTCAGCGGCCTACTACCCCGCCGCTAATGGCCTTGCAGAAGCTTTCAACAAGACCATTGGCAAGCTTCTCAAGAAATTCGTCTCAAAAAGTCAGCGTGACTGGGACGACAAATTAGGTGAATGCTTATGAGCCTATCGCACGACAATTCGAACCCCAACAAAAGCTATACCATTTTCTTTGGTATATGGGTGTGAAGCCGTGCTTCCACTAGAAACCTAAATTCCATCTCTACGTGTCGCCTTGATAACAGAGATGACAAATGAAGAGAAGCATCGACTGTGACTCTAAGAACTAGAGGTCTTAAACGATAAACGTCTGTAGGCCCAACAGCAAATCGAGCTCTATCAAGCTCGGATTACCAGAGCCTTCAACAAGAAAGTTAAGGAGCGAACTTTCAAGAAAGGTGACCTTGTCTTAACTGTCAGAAGACCTATAGTAATGACACATAAGACAAAAGGAAAATTCTATCCCAAATGGGAAGGACTATTTGTAGTAGAGTCAGTCTACTCAAATGGAGCATATCGCCTCATAACTTCAAATGATGATACACTCATGATGCCAATCAACGGCAGATTCTTGAAGAAATACTATCCTTGATAGTACTTTTCCTCCGATCAAGTTAATATTACACCTCTGATCAAAACTCCAGATCCAAGAAAAGCTTCTTTCCTTTACTAGATCTCATCACAATAGATCAGTGTCAAGCTAATCGAGCACTGACTGCATCATGATCTATGATGTAAATATTGAGAAAGAAACAAAAGGTGAAACTTAAGTTTTAGTATTGCTCTTCTAATTAACATCCGACACCTCCGACGGCTAAGGACAGAGGAAAATGTTGGCTTCTAAGCCCAACATAAGTCTTCGACAACTCATCATGCTGAGGGGAATAGCATGGCTAGCCCAACTCAAACGGTAGTTGGTAAAGGCACACCAAATCCGTTGATAGCTGAGGGTTTGCTAAAAATCCTAAGTGGACTTGGTCCCACTCTCTCCTCCAAAGTCACTTACCAATTCTCACCCATAGAATGGTAAGACCATAAAAACACCGGTGTTCATCTCCCTAATGAAATGGACAGGATTCTATCAAGTTAACATTAAACCTCTGATAAGCCAGATTTTTCCAATCCCCAATGGACCCTGTCAAGGTAATATTAAAACTCCTGACAACAAAACTCTTTAAAAATCCTCGCCGCTATGTTAATAGTACACCTCTAACGGCAAATTTCTAAAATTCCTGTAACCCCATGATCCCTGATATACGTATCACAGTATCAGTACGCGATACGACGTATAATATTGCTTTGACCTCCGTGGTAGTCCGATGGAGCTGATTTCAGTTTCACAAATCATTTTCTAATAGCTTAGATTTTTAAAGATTTTCTGAAATTTTTCTGGATTATTTTGAAAAATCTCCGTAGTCGGTATCGACCAATACCGATAACCGGCTCTACGATTTTTATTTCACAAAAGAAATTGTCTTTTGAGAATCCGCTTTCAATATGTGTCTTAGAATTGTATTATCTACGTTAGGGTATTTTTGGGGATTTTTCTGAATTTATCGAAAATCCGGTCAAACCGGTGTCGCCCGGTATCGGCGAGACGCTCCGAGATTTTTAATTTGCAAACTGGATTGAATTTCTTCAGACCGTTTTCATATTACGTCTCAGGATAATATTCTTTATTTTCTATAATTTTTGGACACCGTTCGGGACTAGTTAAATTTTGGGCCGACTTAAAGAATATTATTTTAATTCTTTAATCCTTTTCTTTTCTATTCTTTTCTTTCCCCTTCTTCCTTCTTCTACACGATTCCTCACCCACCGCCTTACCCCACCGCCTTCCCCCTCTTTAAATCCTCTCTCTCTCCCTAACTCTCTCTCTAATTATCTAAAACCCTCTCTCTCTCTCAATTTCTCCCTCTCTCTCCAATTTCTCTCTCTCTAAAACTCTCTCTAATCTCCTTTTCTTCCACACTCTCTCTCTCTCTCCCTGTAGGCGGCAGACCGCCGCCGGCCTTGCCGCCGACGCGCCCCGGTGGCCGGCGCGTCACCGGGCTCCACCCCCGCCTCCGGCCACGCGGCCGGTGGCCGGCCGCGGCCGCGCCCCAGCCCGGCCGGCGCCACCCCGACCTTCTTCCTCTTCTTCCTCTTTCTTCTTCTTCTTCTTCCCCTTTCTTTTCTTTTCTTTTTCTTCCCCTGGCAACCCTCTCTCTCTCTCTCACTCACCCTCTCTCTCGTTGGCCCCTCGGCCTGAACCGTCGCCGGCGGTGGCTCTTGAGTGCAGCAGTAGCTATAGCTGCTGCTGCTGTTACTTTGAGTGGACTGGGTTCGGGTGTAAACCCGAACCCACTAACCCCCTTTTGGGTTGGGTAAACCCATTAGCCCAAAACCCTTTACCCATTTAATTAAGTTGCGGGTATAGGTTGTGGATCTGGACCCGACCCGTTATGAGCCCAAACCCGTAGCCAAACCCAATAAAGGTAATTTTGCAGAAAAACCCCGAGTCATTTTATTAATTGCATTTGAATTATTATTATTTACATATTTAACCCTTTTTGTTATGATTTAGTATTCGGGCGATATCTGGAGCATCCGGACTCCGATTTCGACGATTCTGGATCCGTTACGATCGTGGTAAAGAGAGCTACCTGCCTATGGCTAATTTGTGAGTGTTTTCCTTTTATAAATTATATTTTTACCATGTTTAGTAAAAGTGATGATTGCTTAATTATCGGTAAATCATTAAAATTAATAACATCCCTGTAATTACAACATAGAGATAGAGATTACCTGAGTTATGATACCATGTATAGGCATATCTGGATGATTGGTTAGTTAACGAGATTTCTGACGTAAGTAAAACATGATAATTAAAATAGATCATTAGTTTAATACTTTGATGGTACCTACCGTCGTCATAAGATAGTGATCGTTAGTATAGAAGTATTTGACACTCGAGAAGATGAGATAGCCGTATTACACTGGGCACGATTGTTTACATACAGGGTATTGCATCTTCATGTCTATCTGTTACATCGAGACTTGTTAGATGGGATACTGTTATCTCCTGCATATTCACCGTGACTTACATATCCTGTCACACGGGACACTGTTATCACATGTACATGTAACACCGTTGCACAGATATTATGACACGTCACACCAGTAGTTCACACGTCACACCAGTAGTTCGTACTCATGTGCACCACTTCGCAGAACACCGTCATTTCAGATACTGTGATCATCGTTACATGAATTCTCGGCCTATCACTGTTACACATGCATGCGTGATTTCTCTATTCTTGTCATATGGATCCCTATTTGTATTGCATGTATTATTGTTCCATGTTATCCCTGTATTCATGTTATATGATTGTTTCCTGTTACTGATATGGATATTCCCGTTACTGAACATGAGAGCTGTTGATATGCGATATGTGGAATCCCACATCGATTGTGATATTGTTCCCGTTATATTGTTTCCGTTTCCCGTTATATTGTTCTATGCTATCAACAGAGCTCTGGTCCAGTTATCATGTTACCCGTATCATGTACTGTATGTGTTCTTATTACAGTGTATACTTGACATATCAGATCATAAAGCTAACTTGGGTATGGGGGAGACTTGACGGTTGATTAGATCTTATCGGGTGATGTACTGGATCCATATTGTTCTCCCACTGCAGGGGACGGTAGTGCTACCTACCAATTGCTCCATGAGCTCCTGTTACTTGATTCTTGCTCCCCTCTTAGAGGAGGGCCCTGGTCTCAGCAGCTAGGGTTTGTTTAAGGCCGTGATCCCGGGTATGCACGGGATACACCTACCCGATAAGAGCTCCTCGACCATAGGTTTCCAATTAACATAATAAAACAGTATACACAATAGTGACGTCGGGAACACTTGTTATTTGGTCACTCTTGTTTGGATAATGGTACCCGTAGGCCATGTCCGGATGGGTTCGACTAGAGTGCGGGCTCCAGTATGAACTGCCAGTGGTATGGGACACTGGAAGAGATTGATTATAATACCAGGTGGTACTGATTGCTACTATTGTATAAATAACATGACTTGCCTGATACATGTATTCTATTGTTTAGTTGTACATGTTCCTGTACCTGATCATTTCGCCGTTATCATGTTACCTGTATATGTTGTTACCTTACCTATTTCATGCTATACATTCTGTGGTGGCATCCTACTCATGTACATGTATATCTGCATTGCATATATTCTGTCTCCTGTATTCCGTGTAGACATCATTACTGTATATGCACAACACAGTATTGTGGTTATATTGCATATGCCCACCTGCATATTCATATTGCTTATGCCCACCTGCATGTTCACTTCTATCACGTCACCACTAGTATGTTCATTTCTATTACGTCACCACTAGACAACATTACTTATGATATAAACTGGATACGACCATAGACCTGACCTGATGATAACCGGCTAAGTAGTGATTGTATTAAAAGATGACCTACTTATATATTTTTACTGCTTACATGTTTATATATTTCTACTGCTTATTATATACTTATTATATGGTATCACTAGTACAACATCATGTATTATATATTATTATCGTGCTTGTATTATTATTGTATCTATTACCACCTCCTTCATTTTACCACTCACTAGGTCATTTTCTGACGACCCTGGGTTTGCGTGCCAGGTTGGAGATTCGAGTTATCGTATTGTCAGGTAGTCCATTGGAATCACATAGGAGACTCATCATCGAGACCATCTATAGGTATTTTTGTGATTTATTTCCGTTATCTTATTTATCTCTGTTTTTCCTATCTGTTATGATCATTAACCTCTTTCTGCAGGTATTCTTGTACTTATTTCCTGCTGGAACTCTTATAAATATGGAGGTGATTTCTCGTACTGAGGCTTAGCGTACGTACGTGAGGGTTTTCCGCCCTGCGTATGTACGTCGCCATAACGTCCTCGTACCTACGGGATCGGGGCGTTACATAGTGGTATCAGAGCCTAGGTTCACACCTGGTGTGGGTAACCACCTGTGTCGATGCTTGGGCTCGTACCAACAGTACAATCAGATTCAGATTCAAGCTTATCTGTATCTGAATTTGGGGATTCCAGCGACGAGTACAAGAATACACTATCAGTGACAATTCATTCCTTGACTCTTTTGTATTCCTTACTTATAGTTGTCCACCAGAATATCCGATTTCCTTCTCACTTCCTTTGCATCCTATTGCTTCCAATCCGTTAGTGTTAGTTCACTACCATACTTCTCCATCCCGAGTTCCTTATAGATAGCAGAGTGCGCAGCGGAAGTGTCGTGCACCCGTAACATTTAGACTTTGGGGCTGGAAATATTGTTCTCACACCTGATTTGAAATTTCGAGGACGAAATTTTTTGTAAGGTGGGGAGAAATGTAACCCCCTGATCCCTGATATACGTATCACAGTATCAGTACGCGATACGACGTATAATATTGCTTTGACCTCCGTGGTAGTCCGATGGAGCTGATTTCAGTTTCACAAATCATTTTCTAATAGTTTAGATTTTTCAGGATTTTCTGAAATTTTTCTGAATTATTTTGGAAAATCTCCGTAGTCGGTATCGATCGATACCGATAACTGGATCTACGATTTTTATTTCACAAACGAAATTGTCTTTTGAGAATTCGCTTTCAACATGTGTCTTAGAATTGTATTATCTACGTTAGGGTATTTTTGGGGATTTTTCTGAATTTATCGAAAATCCGGCCAAACGGTGTCGCCGGGTATCGGCGAGATGCTCCGGGATTTTTAATTTACAAATCGGATTGAATTTCTTCAGACCATTTTCATATTACGTCTCAGGATAATATTCTTTATTTTTTATAATTTTTGGACACCGTTCGGGACTAGTCAAATTTTGGGCCGACTTAAAGAATATTATTTTAATTCTTTAATCCTTTTCTTTTCTATTCTTTTCTTTCCCCTTCTTCCTTCTTCTACACGATTCCTCACCCACTGCCTTCCCCCTCTTTAAATCCTCTCCTCTCCCCTAACTCTCTCTAATTATCTAAAACCCTCCCTCTCTCTCTCTCAATTTCTCCCTCCCTCTCCAATTTCTCTCTCTAAAACTCTCTCTAATCTCCCTTTCTTCCACACTCTCTCACTCCCTGTAGGCGGCAGACCGCCGCCGGCCTTGCCGCCGACGCGCCCCGGTGGCCGGCGCGCCACCGGGCTCCATCCCCGCCTCCGGCCACGCGGCCGGTGGCCGGCCGCGGCCGTGCTCCAGCCCGGCCCGCGCCACCCCGCCCTTCTTCCTCTTCTTCCTCTTTCTTCTTCTTCTTCTTCTTCTTCCTCTTTCTTTTCTTTTCTTTTTCTTCCCCTGGCAACCTTCTCTCTCTCTCTCTCACCCTCTCTCTCGTTGGCCCCACGGCCTGAACCGTCGCCGGCGGCCGGGACCGCCGCCGGCAGGCAACCCTCGCCGCCGGCCAGCTGGGCTGGCCGGCTGGCTTTTGAGTGCAGCAGCAGCTATAGCTGCAGCTGCTGTTACTTTGAGTGGACTTGGTTCGGGTGTAAACCCGAACCCACTAACCCCTTTTGGGTTGGGTAAACCCATTAGCCCAAAACCCTTTAACCCATTTAATTAAGTTGCGGGTATGGGTTGTGGATCTGGACCCGACCCGTTATGAGCCCAAACCCGTAGCCAAACCCAATAAAGGTAATTTTGCAGAAGAACCCCGAGTCATTTTATTAATTGCATTTGAATTATTATTATTTACATATTTAACCCTTTTTGTTATGATTTAGTATTCGGGCGATATCTGGAGCATCCGGACTCCGATTTCGACGATTCTGGATCCGTTGCGATCGTAGGAAAGAGAGCTACCTGTCTATGGCTAATTTGTGAGTGTTTTCCTTTTATAAATTATATTTTTACCATGTTTAGTAAAAGTGATGATTGCTTAATTATCGGTAAATCTTTAAAATTAATAACATCCCTGTAATTACAACATAGAGATAGAGATTACCTGAGTTATGATACCATGTATAGGCATATCTGGATGATTGGTTAGTTAACGAGTTTTCTGACGTAAGTAAAACTTGATAATTAAAACAGATCATTAGTTTAATACTTTGATGGTACCTACCGTCGTCATAAGATAGTGATCGTTAGTATAGAAGTATTTGACACTCGAGAAGATGAGATAGCCATATTACACTGGGCACGATTGTTTACATACAGGGTATTGCATCTTCATGTCTATCTGTTACATCGAGACTTGTTAGATGGGACACTGTTATCTCCTGCATATTCATCGTGACTTACATATCCTGTCACACGGGACACTGTTATAACATGTACATGTAACACCGTTGCACAGATATTATGACACGTCACACCAGTAGTTCACACGTCACACAGTAGTTCGTACTCATGTGTACCACTTCACAGAACACCGTCATTTCAGATACTGTGATCATCGTTACATGGATTCTCGGCATATCACTGTTACACATGCATGCGTGATTTCTCTATTCTTGTCATATGGATCCCTGTTCGTATTGCATGTATTATTATTCCATGTTATCCCTGTATTCATGTTATATGATTGTTTCCTGTTACTGATATGGATATTCCCGTTACTGGACATGAAAGCTGTTGATATGCGATATGTGAAATCCCACATCGATTGTGATATTGTTCCCGTTTCCCGTTATATTGTTCTATGCTATCAACAGAGCTCTGGTCCAGTTATCATGTTACCCGTATCATGTACTGTATGTGTTCTTGTTACAGTGTATACTTGACATATCAGATCATAAAGCTAACTTGGGTATGGGGGAGACTTGACGGTTGATTAGATCTTATCGGGTGATGTACTAGATCCATATTGTTCTCCCACTGCAGGGGACGGTAGTGCTACCTACAATTGCTCCATGAGCTCTCGTTACTTGATTCATGCTCCCCTCTTAGCGGGGGGCCCTGGTCTCAACAGCCAGGGGTTTGTTTAAGGCCGTGATCCTGGTTATGCACAGGATACACCTACCCGATAAGAGCTCCTCGACCATGGGTTTCCAATTAACATAATAAAACAGTAAACACAATAGTGACGTCGGGAACACTTATTATTTGATCACTCTCTCGTTTGGATAATGGTACACGTAGGCCATGTCCGGATGGGTTCGACTGGAGTGCGGGCTCCAGTATGAACTGCCAGTGGTATGGGACACTGGAAGAGATTGATTATAATACCAGGTGGTACTGATTGCTACTATTGTATAAATAACATGACTTGCCTGATACATGTATTCTATTGTTTAGTTGTACATGTTCCTGTACCTGATCATTTTGCCGTTATCATGTTACCTGTATATGTTGTTACCTTACCTGTTTCATGCTATACATTATGTGATGGCATCCTACTCATGTACATGTATAATCTGCATTGCATATATTCTGTCTCCTGTATTCCGTGTAGATATCATTGCTGTATATGTACAACACAGTATTATGGTTATATTGCATATGCCCACCTGCATATTCATATTGCTTATGCCCACCTGCATGTTCACTTCTATCACGTCACCACTAGCATGTTCATTTCTATTACGTCACCACTAGACAACATTATTTATGATATAAACTGGATACGACCATAGACCTGACCTGATGATAACCGGCTAAGTAGTGATTGTATTAAAAGATGACCTACTTATATATTTTTACTGCTTACATGTTTATATATTTCTACTGCTTATTATATACTTATTATATGGTATCACTAGTACAACATCATGTATTATATATTATTATCGTGTTTGTATTATTATTGTATCTATTACCACCTCCTTCATTTTACCACTCACTAGGTCGCTTTCTGACGACCCTGGGTTTGCGTGCCCAGGTTGGAGATCCGATTATCGTATTGTCAGGTAGTCCATTGGAATCACATAGGAGACTCATCATCGAGACCATCCATAGGTATCTTTGTGATTTGTTTCCGTTATCTTATTTATCACTGTTTTTCCTATCTGTTATGATCACTAACCTCTTTCTGCAGGTATTCTTGTACTTATTTCCTGCTGGAACTCTTATAAATATGGAGGTGATTTTCCGTACTGAGGCTTAGCGTACGTACGTGAGGGTTTTCCGCCCTGCGTATGTACGTCGCCATAACGTCCCCGTACCTACGGGATCGGGGCGTTACAATTCCTTACCAATTCTCATACACAAAATGGTAGGTCTACAAAATACAGTCATTACTACGTTAACATTATACCTCTGGCAATGAAAAATCTCAATACTCCCTAGTAAGTACAAACCTTACTTGTCTCAACTCTATATGGAGTAGCAAGCCTTCAATTTGTCAAGTTAATACTACACCTCTGACATTTCAAACTTTACTTGTCAATTCTCATCAATAGAATGATAAGTCTTCAAAATTGCTTATATCGCAAATCAATTACTGTCAAGTTAAAATTACACCTCGGACATTTCAAATTCTACTTGTCAATTCTCATTAGTAGAATGACAGGTCTTCAAATTGCTCCTATCACGAGCCAATTTCTGTCAAGTTAATACCACACCTCTGACAAATTACTGTTAAGTTTAACATTACACTCCTAACAGTGATTAAGTTGCTGCCAAGTTCAATATTAAACCTCTGACAGTCACTTCCCCTCAGACTTCCATACCGAAGCTGAGATGAGCGATGCTAAGTTTAACATCACACCTCTAGCGTCCAGTTCATTGCTAAGTTCAATGACTTTCCTTCGGACTTCCTTGTCGAAGTCGAGATGACTGATGCCAAGTTCAAAATTACACCTCTAGCATTATCCTCATTGTCAAGTTAAACATTACACCTATGACAGTGACACTTTCAGTTTTCCCAAACAAAGCTGAAACACTCTTGGGTTAAGTTAATATCACACCTCTGACTCACACCCTTATCAAGTTAACATCACACTTCTGATAAGATTTAATTCAACCCGTTAAGTTAATATTACACCTCTAACGGTAAAGATTCTCCGCGAGTCTAGTCTTACTAGTTATTCTTGTTAACAGAATAACAAGTCCACTTTGAATCATTGTTGGGTTAACATTACATCTCTAACAGTGTTTCCATTGACTCCTACCAAACCTCTGATGAAAACTCATTTGTAATCCTTTATGGGGGTGCAAGTTTCACTTGTCATTCTCATTTATAGATTGGCAGGTCCACAAGAATTATCTTACTCCTGTCAAGTTAATATCACACCTCTAACAGCATTCTTGAATTCCTGAAACAGGATTTTTCTCCAAACTTTGACTCGTTAAGATTATCATATTTTTAGCGAGTCAAAGATCCTTTACTTCTATTCGTCTAATTTTCAATACAAAAAGAAAGGAATTCAAGACAATAGAAGAAGACAAAGAAAAAAGTGTCGCTTTTATTTATATCCAGACATATGAAAGTGATACAAGATGCTCTCTTATACAATAGATTGAGTGTTATAATAAAGGAGTACAAAGAAGTCCCTCTCTCTCAGTAAAAGGTTGCACTCATTCCTTGAAGCATTCTCACCACTCCAAATAAAAGATGTTTGAAAGAGCGTCAAAGAAGAGTTAAGCACTATTGTGACGATCGGATACTGATTACATCATGATGCATGACGTAAACATCGAAGGAGTCCATCGTTGACCAAGAACAATAGTGTTTCTTGAGGTCGAAATGCAGCAGAACCTTCTGATTCCACCCGATCAACTGGTGTGGGTCATAGTCCTTCGTTGATGAACATCTCTACCACCAAAAAGTCATCTAATGAGTATGAGTTTTTCGTCGATGTCACTACTGGGGTAAGATTGGTGAAGGGAGAATCCGAGACCTTACAGGTGATGTCCTCTTTCCCGTGACCTGCAAGAGGACCATACCCATCACCATACCCACTGTGACCATGACGAATCCGGGGGCACTGCCGGTGCATCATGTCCAATGAGGTCTTGACGGATGTCATCAGTCGCGCAAATCCTCGTCGCCGATAAACAGGAGCCTTGATTTCTCCTCCGGTGCTCGACCATCGAACAAGTTCGCTAGTCGATATATTCTCCCAAGGGCCCAGCAAATATGCAAAAGGCTGATTAAGGCTACCTGCAGGAAATAAAAACCAGAAGGTTAAGATTTTGTTAAGACGGAAACAGAACGGCTGAAGAACAGACGCGGCTATAGTTGTAAACTTCAGACGCGGGGATGACCAGTGCAGGAAGTCAAAATTCTGTTACGACAGAAATAGACGCGGTTGAAGTTGTGGACTTCAGATACGAACAGATCTGAACGCGATCTAGTTTTAGACCCGCGTCTAAATATGAGACGCAAAGAGGACCAGACGCAAAAGTTGCCACATCCTTGTTCGAGAAATAAGGGTTGCTACATCCAAGTCTGAAGCCCTCAATAGAATTAAAATTCTTTTAAGTCAACAACCGCAAACGCGAGCTTTATATGCAAAGCTCGCGTCTCAAAGTCCAAGTACAGAGTTCATCACACTTGCGTTCATAAGATTTTGAGTTAGAGTTCAGAATCAATCAACTCTCGCTTCATCAAGAAGTCTAAAAGACGCAACTTCCAAATAATGGGCGCACCAGTCAGACTTCAAGAGAAGGTCAAGAGAGTGAATCTCTTTAAGGGACAGGAAAACCGAAACTCAGTGGGGCTGAGTATTTCATGGTGACAAGTAATTCCTACTCGCAGCAGAACCCTCTAGAGGTTGAACTTTATGCATCAAGATGCGAATATAAAAGGTACTCAGAGGATGCTTTTTGATCTTGAAATCACTTGACAGCGATAATCTTCGGGAAAGATTAAAGAAAAGCATGAAAGTTTTGAGTTTTCGCTATCCATGGGGGCACATCCCATTGAAGGAAGAAGATTAAGTCAAGATGAAGACCCTCAGAGCGCCTGCTCTTAAGGGAAACGATCTAAGCAATGGACTGTTAAAGGGGCGAAGCCTATTTATAGGCGAGCCATAAGGCCTGTAATTAATGGCGTAAAAATCAGAGCCATCAGCCTTAATTCCTGCACGAACGTCAAAGCCCAATAAAGAGCTGATGCGTGGATGCTGCTTCGGGAAACATCGGAGGACACGAGTCCCCAATCGTCAATGCCGACTTGGCATTTAAAGATCTAACAAGATCTTTAAGATGAGCTGCATGTGATGCTTAGGAGGTTGCGTCAGGCACCGATTCAAAGATCGCGTCCTGAGATCCGCGTCCTTTCATGAACCCGAAAAGCCGCGTTCCTTTCATTCCTTTCGAAAGGGCCGCGATCGCATCTATGAGAGTGATTCAGAGCCGCGTCTCCTCAGCGAATTGGATCCATTCAGAGATTGCGTCTTGAGTCCGCATCAACTTGAAAGCTGCGTTCTGAAGCTTGCGTCCTCAGCGACCAGATAAGGCCTATGTCATTCTCGAGGAGCCCGGAACTGCGTCATTATTGCGAGATGAGAGTCGTGTCTTCATCGTAAACTCAATACAGCCTGAGTTTGCGGCTTATCAAGGGTCCAGAGACGCGTCTCTACTGAACCTGTGCTGCGTCCCCATCAATTAGCTGAGATCCATGCGTCAGTTTTTGAGGAGCCTAAAACCGCGTCTCCATTGCATCCTCACAGAATCAAGGGCCGCATCTATGGATCTGCGTCCTTTCATAAATATGAAAGCTGAGTCCTCTTTATTGAAGAACACAAATTCGCGTCTCAGAATAACGTCCTTTCAAAGGATCTAGGGTTTTGATAAACAAAGGATTTTTTGTGGAGAGAGATTTTTTTTGTGGAGGAAGAAAAGAATAGGATTTTAACTTTGATATCAATTTGATGCAAAACTAATTTTAAAAATGAAAATAAAGATAAATTGATTAATTCGGGAATCGGCACCTAAGTGATCTCTCACCTACTTTTACAAATCAGCATGCAAGAGATTCATTTTGAAAGCACATTAGCATGCTTCAACAAAAAGAGTTTAATTCAAGTCATTATAGTCTTCCCAATACAATGCTAGTCTTAGTCTTTATTAAAATAAAACAACTAATAAAAAGCTAAGGCAACTACTAAAAACAACTAAAATAGCAATGTCCTCATCACTTGTGCTTGTCGAGTGTCGACTGGGTGTTGTCAGCTACCATCTTATCACACATCCTTATATATTGCAAATTTGTTCAATATGCAAGCTGCTAGGTGTTGTTTCTTCTGGAAGCACGAGGAGCTATATGTCTAATAAATTTGAGAGTAAAGTATATAAACTAAGAGCAAAGAAGTCTTGAGGTGAAAAATCTGGGGGAGATCAACAGTATTACTTGGAATAAGGAAGTCTCATTACTCTCACACAGAGTGAAATCTGCGGTTTAATCAATCGTGAATTAATGGAATAAACGCGGAGAAGAACCCACTTTGGTATCCTATGTATCAGATAACTACTAAGAGTGTCTTCAGAGCCGAGGGATAGGAAAACGTGAGAAATCTACTATCCAAGGGATCGGAAAACGTGAGAAATCTACTAGCTAATTGCATTAATAAACGGTGAATCTCTCTTTTTGGGGGGACTCTTGTGAATCTTCGCCCGTAACTGTCTGCCTCCATGCCTACAACCCAGTCAAATATAAATAAACCTTTCCTCCAAAGAAGAAAGAGACTTTCAGACTCTGAATTCTGACCCTCAGTTTGTTCGGACTCTAATTTGATACACTCGCTAGATTCATGAAACTCATGTAACCTGAAAATTATTGTGAAGCTCTTCCTCCTCCCTGTGATTTTTCCCGATTAAAGATTTTCACGTAAAATCATGTCTCTTTTTTCTGCGTTGTACTTTATTTATGTATACTACTCCCACTTTATTTCTCACTTGTGGTGACGATCGACCATCCAATCACTTGTGACAACAAATCATCATCACAAACTGGTGCTTTCATTGAGAGTTGAGTCCACACTCAAGATCTTCCTCCCATCTAACCTAAAACCTTCCTAAAAAAGCCTCTTCAAAAGCCTCTTCCACAGTGCCCATGGCCCGAAGAAAGCAAACTGACACCCTCGATAGTGTCACGTCAAAGGGCAAGCCATCAACACCATTAGGGGTACGATCCCCCCGCCAGCCATCGATCGGTCACATACTACCGAAGACACTAGTTCCTGGGGCAGCCGCCAACATCCAAGCTCCCAAACCGTAATACGAAGACCAGCTACTTTAGATGTTCACTGACATGAATGAGCAACAAGCCTAGTCAGAACGTAGTCGGAAGCAGGCGGCTCTCGACCGCGATAATGCCATCTGCGAACATGAGGTGCTGAGGCAGCTCAACGACTCCAGGCTCAAATCGCTGCCCTCCAGAACACCTAAACACCAATGGAGTCGAAAAGCAAGCTAGAGTAGGAGAATTCCCGACGTCAAGATCCTCGACGAATTGATCCAAAAACGGATCAAGGAGGCTAAGTCGCAGCTCAACAGCCGATCAACACCTTCTGCTGTCATGATGAATCTCTTTTTGAAGCCAGTTCCTGGCTATTTCATGATGAATCTAGAACGATTCATTGTGATCCAGTGATCTCAGGGAGTTCAAGTCCCTTAATTTCCCTTGATTTCATGATTAGGAATCTAAGACCTGAAGGGGTTTCTTCTCCAAGCTTCTATATGAAGCTAACCTTAGGCGGTTCACATCTTGCCGAATAATAGGATATGGAGCAACCTTTGGGGTGCAGCTGAAAAGGACCTTAATGCCCTTAAAATAATTTTTAGGCAACAGTACCCTTCTGACGAAGTTTGCCCCCTGGTGCTTCGTCGCGTTCAGTTGTCCGAGGTCAAGCTTCCAG
Organism: Agave tequilana; assembly: GCA_038442645.1. Lineage (NCBI taxonomy): Eukaryota > Viridiplantae > Streptophyta > Magnoliopsida > Asparagales > Asparagaceae > Agave > Agave tequilana. Next base: position 53,867 of record JAVJIF010014360.1, on the reverse strand, counting down.
AGCGAAGCTAATACTTAGATATTTTTCTACATCCTGCCTTCATGTGGAGTGCGGAGTCAAGCTGCAGCTGTGAAGCTGAGCTTCGAGGCGAAGCTATTATTGGGCCAACTTCGCTCGGAGAGCGAAGCTATGCCTTAACTGTTTGGTGGGAGAAAGTTCCTTGTAAAATTTTCTTAAATCAAATGAAAGATTACAACAGATTAACACTCCGACTATAAGGGAGGAAAGATGTTCAGAATTGAATCTCCCCTTTCTTTAATGCTGGGTTCTTGGTATGGCGGTAGAAAGTGAATCTTGTTTTCCGTTGACCAGGTGAGCGTCAGGACCTCTTGGGAATCCTCTCTTTGGCTAGCAGACGGAGTAACACAGCTCATGTCGATCAGGAATCTCAAAGAAATTGTAGGCAAAGATTAACTTGTACGCAGCTAGTTGTTCGAAGAGTTAAACTCTCTCTTTCTTTTGGTGGAAGTCTTGGTGCTTCTACAGCTCACAGGCAGAATGCTTCTCTAAGAATTATCTGATCAACCGACCACTTCTCCATAGCAAATGGGGCTATTTATAGAGGTTTCAGGGGTGAACGTGCCTCCTAAAAATGCTCCATAATGGGGTTGACTTTCTCATTATGTGGGCAGTAATTGACCCAATAACGAGGGCAGTTATAACTGAGACGCGGGTTTTGACCCTCGCGTCTTGGTGCTGCAGTGATGCAGAGACGCGGGTTTCGACCCTCGCGTCTTGGTGTCGTAGTGATGCTGAGACGCTGATTGGAGTCATTTATGCATCATTTTCTACCACCATGCTATGCTTTATATGAATTAAAAGTTGATTTTTACTGCTTTTTTCTCTTTTTCAGGTTCAATGTCTAATGGAGAAAGAGCCCCAAATTCTGATTTTTGAGGAATTAAAGAAGCATTTAAGAAGCCCACAAGAGAAAGGCCCAAGTCTGAAAAGATCCAGAACGTATTCTCAGTTTTCACCAGATCCAACTGAGGATACGAGATGCAACAGAAAAGTACAAAAATCTGCTAGCGCAGCGGCCAAGAAACGGCCGCGGAAACGTGGCACGTGCCGTGGAACCGTGGCAATCTGTAGGCCGTTAATTCAGCATTTGATTCGGAGACTAAAGTGGGACGGCCTCCTCGCATGAAGACTATAAATAGACCTCTAGGGCCTCTGTAATCAGGGAGGAGAAAAGAGCATTATTTTATAGAAAATTGTTAGGGTTCTCTAGGTTCTCTTTAGTATCTTATGTAATTTTCTTTTTCTCCTTCTAGAATCCAGAAAAGAGAGAGTGAGAGTGAGCAATCTTTGTAATTGGAGACGGTGATAATGCAATACAAGGATAGAGCTTTCAATCTTCATCTTCTCTTGTTCTAGTGCATTGTTTTTCTTCTAAGTTTTTACTTTCTTTTACTTTACTACTATAATGATTTGTCTCTTGCTCTTTATTTCTATGTCTAGCTAAATCATTAACATGACTAACTAACTTTTAATTTTGCTAACTTACTAACTCTTGGGTGATTGCTGACTTATATGATTCTTTGGATACGTTCTTCTTTCAAGTCTTGCAAATTACTAGTCTAGATCTTTCCCAATAAGATGTGTTGCTTTTTATTCTTTGCAAATGCTAAGTTTTCCCTCCATATGACTCATGTGAGCCTCACTTACATCCTTGTCTTTAGAACAAGTGCCGTGATGGAACATGAAGATGGAACACTTTACTATGCCAATGACTACATTACAAATTCTTATTTCATGCTTGCTTTATTATAGCTTTGATGGACTAATGAATCTTGTATGTTTCTTAGCATTGTTAAAAGTGACTATCCTTGTCCCACTAATGAAGATCTATTTAGGGAGCCAATGATTCAAGGAGGCAACTAGCCTAGATGAGAAACACCTTCGACATGGGACAACACAAGGACTTGGTAAAAGCAAGACATACAATTGCCAATGATTCCATATGAGGCATGCATCACCCAACGAGAGTAGTAAGTTAGTAAATTATTATGTTAGTTAGTCATGGTTTCTCCTTATATTATTCCTAAAAATCTTTCTTAAAAATCTCTCTTCCAAAAACCTCTTTTCTTCAAGACACCTCCGTTTTTTCTTCATCTTTATTCTCATTTTCTTCTCTTTTACACAACACCGAAAGACTTTTCACTCACCTTCCACATCGTCTTGTTTTCCATTTCTCAAAACAAAGAAGAACCTTCGTTTCTCTTCCAAAGATTTCAATACAAACCTTGAACGCTTCTATCGCTAACCTTCCCTGCGGATACGACCCGTTCTAACTTATGCTATGAACGGTAATTCGGAAGGAGCAAAGTAAACCTGCATAAACATTTGAAGTCTTGATCATCAGTACACGGCAACCAACGGTTTAGAGTAAACCTCTTTTCAATACAATTAATCCTTCCGAACAAATTTTTGGCGCCGTTGCCGGGGAGGGTAACGGTCTTTTATTGAATTTTTGGAACTAAACGAATTTTTCTTCTTTGTTGCAGAATACAGGTCAAAGAAAACAGGAAAGAAGACTTGCAGTAACATATAAGTGGCATTGGGCTTCTGCTCTAGAAAGCAGAAACCAAGTATCCTCTGAATTGTCGCGTTTGCTCGGCTCTGGCCGTGGAACCGCGGCAAAGAAGAGTTCACTACTGATTGTCTTTTTGCAGGGCTGCTTGCTTTGCAATGCAAACTTTATTTCTTGTATGCCATCACCAGGAACTTGCTAATAAACCAACAGTAAAATACTTGTTGAAAAGTTTAAAAAATTGATTAGACGTTTGCATTTTAGGCACGCGTCTTTTCAATTCATTTACTTTACTGTTGAAGAGTGCTGGAGCAAGGTACGTACGCATTTCATTCAGAATAGGAATCATCTCTTGGTTGATTTATATCGCTTTGAGTGAATCTTGTTTATCTTGAACACTTGCCCAAAATTGATTTTAAGGGCAACACCCAATAACAAGATAAGGTGGGAATTTAATCACCCTTCCTTGGCCCAAAAATCAGAATCCAAGCCCTCACAATCCCAAGTTTTTTTAATAAAATTTGATAGACGTTGGCCCCTAGGGACATCCGGACTCGTTAAGAGATCAGTTGAGGTTGGAAATTGTTTTTAATTCACACTCCAGTCAAATCAGTGACTAAGGTTGGGGATTGAGGGGCGAAACCCCGAAGGCTGGTGGTTTGGCTTAATTAGGCCCGTCGCTTCTGCGCGGATACCTCCCACCAATCTTGCCCCCACCTGGCTGATTAGCTGTGGTCTGACTCGAGCAATAACCTTCTTCGGCTCATCGAACAGTTAGGAGTCGTCTAGGTTCAGATATCCTAGATAACTTGTGATTGTTTTTCCTTTTTCTTGTTTGTTAGTTTTCTTTTTTCGCTTGATTGATTGGTGAACGTAGTCTGTGATTGTGCATGCAAGAGTGGTATCGGGACCCTATTTCAGCAAGACTTGTTAGGACTTCTACACTTGCACAAACACCACCTCCTAACACAAATCCAATCATGGCCAACAACACTTCTCTCCAAGACAAGTTCTATCCCATTCGTACGTCACTTCCATCATGCATTCTTTTACCTGAAGCAACTGGGAACAATTTTGAGCTAAAACCACAAATCATAAATACACTCCTAAGATTTCATGGCCTAGAATCCGAGGACGCATATTTCTTCATTCGTGAGTTTGAAGAAGTGTGCTTGATGATGAAAATTCCCCAACTAGGGGAAGATGCTGTTAGATTAAGGTTCATTCCCTTCGCACTTAAGGACATAGCCAAGAAGTGGCTATACAATCTGCCTGCCAGTTCTATCTTGACATGGGATGAATTTGTCAAAGTCTTTCTTAAGAAATTCTATCTCATTCACAAAATGACCCTCATCAGAAAAAAATATAATGCAGTTCAAACAGGAATCAAGTGAACCATTCTGGAAATATTTTGAACGGTTTAAAGATTTACTAGCTCAATGTCCTCATCACGGCATAGAGAAGTGGCGACAATGCCAAATTCTCTATGACGGACTAGATTATCAAACCAAGACACTCCTCGAGACCATGTGTCAAGGGAAATTTTTAAAGAAAGATGAGAACCAGGGTTGGGATCTCTTTGAAGCCTTAGCAGAAAAAATCATTCAGTGGGAATCTTGCCCTGAGAAAACCAATCCCACCACTTCCAGAGGGGTGCATTCGATTGAATCCTCTATAGCTGCCGAGGCAAAGATAACTCAATTGATGAAACGGTTAGAACTGCTCGAGGCTAGGGAACCAAATTCTGTGAATTAGGTCAACCCACCACCTGTGATCAACCGGGGTTGCACCTACTGCCATGCTCTCAACCACCTGTTTGAGGAATGTCCTGTCTACCAAGCCCAAATGTACCCTGAGAATATGAATGCAGCATATACCAGACCTAATTACAATCCATACTCCAAAACATATAATCCGGGGTGGAGGAACCATCCAAACTTTTCTTGGAGTCAGTCTGGTCATGAGCAACCAAGACCATCACTTTCACACCAATACCCGCTCAGTCTCATCAACCTAGTTTCCAACAGAGTCCACCAAATTTTCAAACGAACTTCCAACACAACTTTCAGCCCGCATATCAGCAACAACAAGCACAAAATCATCCTGATAAAAAAATGTCAGATTTGGAAAGAATGATTGAAACCCTATCTAAAACACAGGCCTCAATGATGAACACCCACAACCAGGCCATCAATAGGTTAGAAGTTCAGATAGGTCAACTGGCTAGCTCATTGAATGAAAGACAAAAAGGAACATTGCCGAGCCAACCAGTACCCAATCCTAAGAACCCCTTCCCTATTCATGAAGCCGAAGACATAGGTCCCAGTCAGTGTAACACTGTTCATATTTTGAGATCTGGAAAGCAGATAGACAATCAGATTTCTAGTCATCCTGTTCCAAATAAATCAGTGTCAACATCTCCTATTCCAGTACCATCAACTACAAATGATCCATCTTCAAGTTCGCAATCTTCAACCTCCAAATCGAATAAAGACAAAGCAGATGAGCAACCATACAAGCCTATTGTACCATTTCCAAATAGGCTAGCAAACCAAAAGACAAATGCTCAAATGGCGAAAATTAGAGAAATGTTCAATCAGGTCCAGATTAATATACCCCTTCTTGATGCCATACAACAAGTTCCCTCCTATGCCAAATTCTTGAAAGATATGTGCACTAAGAAAAGGAAAACTAATGTCCCAAAGAAGGTCTTCCTTGCCTCTAATATAAGTGATTTGCTAACTGGGCCAATTCCCGTGAAATATAAAGACCCAAGGAGTCCAACTATTTCTTATATTATAGGACAGATGATTTGTCACATACATTGCATTTATGTTGTCACTTTACCACACTTGTTTGCTAATAAATGATATTAATAAGTGTCTTTTTTCTTTGCTAAATGTAGGCCCAAATACTCAAAGGAATAAAAGAAGAACAAGCCCAAAAGCCCACTTTATTCTGAATTAATTCAGAATAAATTCGAAGTGAAGAAATCTGGGCTATATCTTGGCATATCAAGGGGTTGAGAAAAACTCTCCTTGAATCGAGGAATCGAAGCTAGAAAATCAAAAGTCGATTCAGTCAGCGGTTGAAGAAGCAACAAGAAAACCAGCAGGAGATACGAGCCCCACTTCAAACCGGGGAGACCCACCAACAGGGTGTGGCCACCTGGCCACACCCTTGCCGCGGAAACGCGGCTTTTGCCGCGTTTCCGCGGCAATCTTGGGGAGTTACGGGGAGCGTTTGCTCCCCCGATCTCCCCGGGATCTTGGTGGTTGGGTTTTATGCCTATAAAAGGCTATATTGTGCACTGAAAATGGACGGGAAGGCAGATTAGGATTTAGCCTAGTTTTAATTCTTTGTAGTTTAGGTTTTTCTTTTCTTGTTATGTAATTTGGATGTAACTTAGGGTAGAAGAAGATTCATGTAAGTAAGAGAGAGAGGCTGAAGTTGAGAGTGACACCGACGATGTATCCTCCTCCTTTCTTTCATGGTTTCAGTAAGCAATAAAGGTAACATTTGTTTATGTTTGTATCTTTACTTTCCGTTTTGTTTTGCTTTCCTCTTCCTCCTTCTACTTTACCTTGGTTGTGTTTGATTGAGTGTACAAGTGAATTCCAAAGCAAGTAGAACTAAGCTACGTGAGAGCCAGCGATAGTTCATGAAGACGTTCTCCTCTTCCAAGCTCGCATCACTTCGTACTTCATATGCTTGACGATATAATGTGCACGGGGACCGAGCTCGAGCTTATGATCTATGCGTTGAACGCCTCCGAAGCAAAAAGGTAGAACTTGCAAAAAGGTTTCCAAGTAAGTCATCACTCAACCTCGGTAAGTATCTCTTTACTTTTCTTTACTTCTTTTCTTTTCTTTCTTAGTTTAGATCACCAACCACTTCTTTCAAATCGTTTTCATTCTTCTTTCCACTTCATTGTACATAGTCGTTTTTCTTGTTTTCTGATTTGTCCACCTTCTTCATCTCTCGCTTTCTTCTTAACTTTAACATAACTTTCTTTTTCTTTTTGTTAACTTAAAAACAGAGAAGAACTATCGTTTTGTTTTCTAACGATTTCAATAAAAAAAACCTGTAAAGCTTCCATCGCAAACCCTCCTTGTGGATCACGACCCGCATAGCCACTTGCTATAGCGGAAGTATTGAGCACTTGCACATTCTCTTCTTAAGTTCTATAATCTCGTATTTTTTGTGCAGGTTTAGCCTCAACCAAATTTTGGCGCCGTTGCCGGGGAGGGTAACATGTTTTTTATTGAAATCTGAAATTTTTTTTTTTTTTTTTGAAATCTGAATTTTTTTTTAGAACTAAACGAATTTTCTTCTCTGTTGCAGGTTCAGGGCAAGCAAAGCTAAAATTTAAGGTTGCAGTAACATATAAGTGGCCTTGGGCCTTTGCTATAGAAAGCAGAGACCAAGGGCCCTTTGAATTGCCGCATTTCCACGGCAAAAGCCGCGGATCCGCGGCAAGGACGAGTTGACTACTAACAGATTTTTGCAGGGCTGCTAGCTTTGCAAATTATAGTTTTCTGCAATTATTTATTTCTTATATGCCATCACAAAAACCTGCTAATAATCAACAGTAAAAGTTTGTTGCAAAAGTTAAAAATTGATTAGACGTTTGCATTTTAGGCACGCGTTCTTTTCAATTCATTTATTTTTTTTACTGTTGAAGAGTGCTGGAGACAAGGTATGTAAGCATAGCATATAGCATAGGAAACATTCTTGGGTGATATTTGCTTTTGAATGTTACTTTCTTTATCTTGCACACCTTGCACAAAATCATCTTAAGGGCACTAACCCATAACAAGATAAGGTGGGGATTTAATCACCCTTCCTTAGCCCAAAAATCAGAATCCAAGCACTCACTAACCCAAGCCTAACCTAAAATCGAGTAGACGTTGGCCCTAGGGACATCTCGGACTCAATTAGGAGATTATCCTAAGGGGGAAAAATGTTGGAATCTAACTCCTGCAAAATCAGTGTCTAGGAAAGGGATTGAGGGCCGAAAGCCCGAAGGTTGGTGGTTATTTAATTAAGGAACGTCTTTGACGGAAAACCTCCCACCAACCTTGCCCTGACCGGCTGATTAGCTTGTGGTTAAAGTCTACATTAGACCTCCCGTGGACAGTCTAACCAGTTAGGAGTCGTCTAGGTCTAGGTCTACCCTAACTTAGGTTAGAATTTTTTTTTTCCTTGTTTGTTTATTTGTTTGTTTTTCTTTCTTTTTGTTTGTATTCCATTGTGTGATATGGCTTATAATAATAATTTTTTCAACTATAATAATAATCCATATTACACATCAAACTCTTTTTCGGATATTACCAACCCGGCATATCATGACTTTAACCAACCTAGTGTGCCAGATTGGTCTTATCCGAATCAATATGACCCATACCCCCCATCTAATAACTATAATTTCCATAATGATTTCAACTCTTCACGAGTCAGTGGGGATTCAACTCCCCCGAGCATAATTTCCAACCACCTTGCCCTCCTTCTCCACCCAGTCCACATTATGTTCAAGATTCATACTCAGTTCCACCCGTCCAAAATAGGAAACCATCAATTTTGGAACGGAGTATGCGTGAGTCCAAACACAAATCCCAAAATCTGATGGACTCACAATTTCAATACCACTTCCAAGACAACTCTTCATCTTTTCATCAAAACAATGAACCCATCAATTATGAAAAGATGCTAGAAGCCATGACTCATGCTCAAAATGCTAGAAATCGTGACATAGATATGATGGTCGAATCTCTACGTTCCCACCGTCCTGATGTCACTTACCATTCTGTTAGAGCCAAAGAGTCATGTTGTTTGGAAATCAAGATTCTATTTCAGAACAACCATTTGAACTTACCCAAACTCCAAATTTTGAAAAAGATATTGACAGTTTGGCAAGTTATTCCTTTCATGAAATAGAACTTGAGAATGAATATGATCTTGAACCCCAACTTAGTGATTCAATGCTTCTTCCTGATTCAATAATGACTCCGGTATCTTCACCTGATTTCGATCTTTTCCCCGAGTCAACATTGGATCCTGTACCAATCCATAATGAAATTGAATCACCCATCTGTGAGGATCATATTGAACTTGACCAATTATACACTCTTGAAGATCCTATTGACAAATTGGCAAGTTCTCAATTTTTTGATATTGAAGTCAATGAGATATGTGACCTAGATTCTCATATCTGTGATCCAGTTCAACTTTCTGAATCAATCTTGACTCCTGTTGTGTTACCAAACTTGAGTAATGTTTTAGAGTCAGTTTTGATTCCTCCACCTATCATTCATGAACTGGAATCACCCACATTAAGTCACATTCCATTGTTAGAAAATGCATGTGGACTGGAGTTTCAATTTCTTGACTTGGACCCAATTTCTGAACCTATTTCGACTCCTGAACCTTTACTTGACTTAAGTCACCTTCCTGAGTCGGTATTAGTTCCTGTCCTTCCTGAGTCCAAGTCAACTGTTCTATCATTTCATACTCCATTCTGGGACGAGGCGGTTGACAAATTTGACTCCGAAATCAATTATGGAATTTGAAAATTAGATGGGGTTAAATTTTTAATAAAAATCCTTCATGGATATATCTTTTTAATGGGTTATATTAAAGATAGTGCTGGTGGGTTCCTCCGAGACCCAAGAAAAGTTGATTGGGCCACGTTTCGTGGACCAATCAGACCACCACCGGAACCACCACCTTAAGGTAACCTTTTCCTTCCCTTTCTTCTTTTTCATGCATCTATGCATTAATTCATACATTGAGGACAATGCATGAGATAGGTGTGGGGGAGGGTCTAACATAACTTTTCTTTTTTTAAAAAAAAAAATAATAATAATAATAAATAAAAAAAATTGACATTTTTCTTTACTTTTAAAAAAAACTTTTTGAAAAATAGAAACAATATTTTGACTTATTTTTGTAAGAAATTAAGTTAATTTTAAGGAATAGGAAAATCCAAATTAGGATTTCTTATACTTGGTCAAAATAAGATTATTTGTTTGATTTATAGAGTTAGGAAGATAATTTGTCAAAGTAATTTGGTCTTGATCTTTACCTTGATGAAATATGCACACTTCATACACTTACACACTTAGAGTTCAAAAACAAAGATTCTCATGCCTTATAAAAAAAAAGAGAAAAAAAAAAAAGAAAAATAAAACTAATCTAATTATTGATTAGCTAGGTGCTTTGGCCTAAGCAAGCCTTAGTATTTATGCGAAAGATGATTAGATCCTCTGATTAAGCTGGGTATTTGTGCCTAATAAAGCATAAGTATTCACGCCTAAAAGGGATTCATATAATAAAATCCTTAGTTTTGTGGCCTTGTCTGCTCGAGTCCTTAAGTCCTAGGGGTGTCTTCTCACCTGGTGCCCTAAGACCGTTTGGTTTGGGAGTCATCGATTAGAGGCTCGCTACATGGGCAGATTAGAAAGCCTAATAGAACTAAGGAATAATACCACAAAAAAAAAAATATATATATATATAAATAAATAAGGCATAAGAGTTAGAGTTAATGAACCCTTAGTCAAAATTTTCACAATCACAAGGTGCATATGACTTAGGGTAAAGTAATAGACTAGATGAGAAGTACAGTTTGACTCCTTACTTTAATTGACAACATGTTTTTGAATGGAGACTAAGTTTAGGAATGAAAATTTTGATATTCCTATAACTTATAGATTACTTAAACTCTCACAAATATACTTCAAATATTTTCGCCTTCCATAAAAAAAAAAAAATAAAAAATAAAAAATAAAAAAAAAAAATGCTTTTCGAAAATACTAACCTTTTCTCTTCCTTTTTGGATTTTGTGGGTGCAATCCGCTGAAAACCCTCACGAGACAAAACTCGTCCTCTAGGGGGAACCTAGAGGTTTAACGGCTTGTTGCACATGCTCAGTGCAATCGCGTGACCTGCGAAAGTGGTCTAATAATTGATTCGAGTTAGTCTAATGTTTTGCTCGAGGGCGAGCAAAAGATAAGTGTGGGGGTGTGATTTGTCACATACATTGCATTTATGTTGTCACTTTACCACACTTGTTTGCTAATAAATGATATTAATAAGTGTCTTTTTTCTTTGCTAAATGTAGGCCCAAATACTCAAAGGAATAAAAGAAGAACAAGCCCAAAAGCCCACTTTATTCTGAATTAATTCAGAATAAATTCGAAGTGAAGAAATCTGGGCTATATCTTGGCATATCAAGGGGTTGAGAAAAACTCTCCTTGAATCGAGGAATCGAAGCTAGAAAATCAAAAGTCGATTCAGTCAGCGGTTGAAGAAGCAACAAGAAAACCAGCAGGAGATACGAGCCCCACTTCAAACCGGGGAGACCCACCAACAGGGTGTGGCCACCTGGCCACACCCTTGCCGCGGAAACGCGGCTTTTGCCGCGTTTCCGCGGCAATCTTGGGGAGTTACGGGGAGCGTTTGCTCCCCCGATCTCCCGGGATCTTGGTGGTTGGGTTTTATGCCTATAAAAGGCTATATTGTGCACTGAAAATGGACGGGAAGGCAGATTAGGATTTAGCCTAGTTTTAATTCTTTGTAGTTTAGGTTTTTCTTTTCTTGTTATGTAATTTGGATGTAACTTAGGGTAGAAGAAGATTCATGTAAGTAAGAGAGAGAGGCTGAAGTTGAGAGTGACACCGACGATGTATCCTCCTCCTTTCTTTCATGGTTTCAGTAAGCAATAAAGGTAACATTTGTTTATGTTTGTATCTTTACTTTCCGTTTTGTTTTGCTTTCCTCTTCCTCCTTCTACTTTACCTTGGTTGTGTTTGATTGAGTGTACAAGTGAATTCCAAAGCAAGTAGAACTAAGCTACGTGAGAGCCAGCGATAGTTCATGAAGACGTTCTCCTCTTCCAAGCTCGCATCACTTCGTACTTCATATGCTTGACGATATAATGTGCACGGGGACCGAGCTCGAGCTTATGATCTATGCGTTGAACGCCTCCGAAGCAAAAAGGTAGAACTTGCAAAAAGGTTTCCAAGTAAGTCATCACTCAACCTCGGTAAGTATCTCTTTACTTTTCTTTACTTCTTTTCTTTTCTTTCTTAGTTTAGATCACCAACCACTTCTTTCAAATCGTTTTCATTCTTCTTTCCACTTCATTGTACATAGTCGTTTTTCTTGTTTTCTGATTTGTCCACCTTCTTCATCTCTCGCTTTCTTCTTAACTTTAACATAACTTTCTTTTTCTTTTTGTTAACTAAAAAAACAGAGAAAACTATCGTTTTGTTTTCTTAACGATTTCAATAAAAAAAACCTGTAAAGCTTCCATCGCAAACCCTCCTTGTGGATCACGACCCGCATAGCCACTTGCTATAGCGGAAGTATTGAGCACTTGCACATTCTCTTCTTAAGTTCTATAATCTCGTATTTTTTGTGCAGGTTTAGCCTCAATCAACAGACCACGATCAATAGGGCATTACTGGATCTAGGTGCTAGCATCAATTTTCTTCCTTTCTCCGTATATCAGCAACTCGGGTTAGGCGACCTCCGTTCGACCAGGGTTACTATACAACTGGCTGATCGATCTGTAAAAATTCCCAAGGGGAGATTACAGATGTTCTCATTCGGGTCGGGAAATTCATTTACCCCGTGAATTTCATTGTTCTAGAAACGCAACCCATTCATAATCTCAAAGCTCAGACAGCTGTCATTCTAGGACGACCTTTCCTAGCAACTGTAGGAATGGATCAATGCGTCTAACCTTTGGGGATATGACTAAAGAGGTAAATGTTTTCCACCTGGAAAAACAACCTCGAGATTTGGAAAATGAGTCCTTTGAAGTGAACTTGATCGAAGGATTAGCAAGTGAACATGAAATGGAGATTAGATTGAATACGAATCTGAGAAAGAATTTGAGTTGGAGTCTGATGACTTCAACCTTAATCAAATAATTGAATCCACAATGGAGTGGGCAACAGATGCAGCCCCTATCCTTCCCTTACACAAGAAACAACCATTGACAGATCAAGTCCCCTCTTCTGAGCTTAAGGTTCTTCCTAGTCATCTCAAGTATCAGTACTTGGGTGAAAAGGAAGCATTTTTTGTGATAATTGTGTCCCATCTGACGGAACAACAGGAAAAGGATCTTCTTGTAGTGTTAAGGAAAAACTGAGAAGCCATTGGTTGGACCATGGCTGATATTAAGGGAAACAGTCCATCCATTGTGCAACACCGGATTCATTTGACGGAAGATGCAAAACCCAAACGCGACCCACAACGTAACCCGATCATGCAAGAGGCTGTTAGAGCTAAAATTCTGAAGCTACTAGACAATGGGATCATCTTTCCCATATCCGATAGCCAGTGGGTTAGTCCATTCCATGCTGTGCCCAAGAAAGCCGGTGTTACCGTGGTAGAAAACGATAAGAAAGAATGGTACAAACTCGTCTTCCAACGAAGATTCGAGTCTGTATTGATTACCGAAAATAAAACGCTGCCACATTTAAAGACCACTTTCCCCTTCCGTTCACCGATCAAATGCTCGAGAGACTAGCTGGACATGAGTATTACTACTTCCTGGATGGATATTTAGGATACAATCAAATCCCTATAGCTCCTAAGGATAAAGACAAGACTACCTTCACCTGTCCCTTTGGAACATTTGCATACCGAAGAATGCCCTTCGGCCTATGCAATGCTCCTGCAACGTTTCAACGTTGCATGCTTAATCTTTTTTTCTGACATGGTGGAGAAATTTTTGGAGATTTTCATGGATGATTTTTCCATTTATGGTGATTCCTTTGAACAATGTTTACACCATCTTAAGTTAGTTTTACAATGATGCATAGAGAAAAACTTGACACTCAATTGGGAGAAGTGTCACTTTATGGTCAAGCAAGGAATTGTCCTAGGGCATGAAGTTTCACACAAAGGAATTGAGGTTGATAGATCAAAAGTGGACGTCATAACAAACCTCCCTGAGCCAAAATTCTTAAAAGACTTTAGATCATTTTTAGGGCACACTGGCTTCTATAGAAGATTTATTCAGGGGTTTAGCAAAATTGCTAGACCGTTGACAAATCTCTTAGGAAAAGATGTACCCTTCAATTTTGATAAAGAATGTCTACAAGCTTGGGGGAGCTTAAACACAGACTTGTTTCGGCGCCAATAATCTCAGCGCCTGATTGGACGAAGCCCTTTGAAATCATGTGTGATGCCTCCGATTATGCCTAGGCGCTGTTCTCGGACAACGTACTGATAATAGGCAACACGTGATTTATTATGCTAGTAGGATGCTGAACGAGGCCCACCTAAATTACACGACAACTGAAAAGGAATTTTTAGCAGTTGTGTTTGCGTTGAAAAAATTTCGCCAATACCTACTAGGATCCAAGACAACGATTTTCACTGATCACTCCACCCTTAGATACTTAATGCAAAAGAAGGATGCAAAGGCCAGATTGATTCGATGGATACTTCTTTTGCAAGAGTTTGATTTGGAAATTAAAGATAAAAAGGGCGTTGAAAATGTGGTAGCAGATCACCTTTCGAGAATTCCTAATGCACCAATTAAGACTTTACCTATTAATGAAGACTTTCCTAACGAACACATCTTTACGATGTGTAAAGAGCCCTGTTATGCTGATTTAGCAAACTACCTTGCAACGGGCAAACACCTTCAAATTGGTCCGGTCAGGACAAGTATCGCTTTATGAAACAAGTGCGGTTTTTCTTTTAGGATGAACCATATTTATTCAAATATTGCCCTGACTAGATAATTAGAAGGTGTCTTTCTGAGGATGAACATCACAGCATATTGACATTTTTGTCACGAGCTTGCTTGTGGTGGACACTTTGGACCACGTAAAACTGCTGAGAAAGTCCTTCAGAATGGGTTCTATTGGCCCACTCTCTTTAAGGACGCTTATACTTTCTGCAAGCTCTGTGCCAGATGTTAAATGACGGGTCGGATCACACATAAAGACATGATGCCCCTTACACATAAAGACATGATGACCCTTTCCTCTGTCCTATGGCAACCAATACATTTTGGTGGCCGTAGACTACGTTTCTAAGTGGGCTGAAGCTATTCCTACTAGGACAAATGATAACCAAGTTGTCATCAAGTTCTTACGGGAAAACATCATTTCTCGCTTCGGAGCACCACGTGCGATAATTAGTGACAACGGGAGTCATTTCTGCAACCGGGCTTTTGAAGCTCTAATGCGGAAGTACTCCATCTCTCATAAATTATCCACGGCTTATCATCCTCAGACGAACGGGCAAGTGGAGGTCACCAACAGACAAATTAAATTGATATTGGAGAAAACTATTGGACAAAATCGTAAGGATTGGTCCATTAAACTGATTGATGCCCTTTGGGCATATCGGACCGCCTACAAGACTGTCCTCGGTGTCTCCATATCGAGTTGTATTTGAAAAACCCTGCCATCTGCCTATGGAGTTAGAGCACCGTGCTATGTGGGCAATAAAACAACTGAATTTGGACTTAAACAAAGCCGGTGATTTGAGAAAGCTGCAGATATTTGAGTTAGACGAACTACAAAATGATGCATATGATAATGCTCGGATATCTAAACACAGAGCTAAGATTTTCCATGATAAGTCAATTCATAGGAAAATTTTTATCTCGGGGTAAAAAGTTCTGTTATACAACACGAGACTCCACCTTTTTCCTAGTAAACTGAAAACCAGGTGGTCAGGCCCCTACATTGTCCAGAATATCTCTCCTCATGGTGCCATTGAAATTTTCGATCCCCAAGATGGCAACACTTTCAAAGTGAATGGTCAACGCTTGAAGCCATTTTTCACCACGAAGTCTGAGTCACACAATGTTATTGAACTGGGTCTTTGTGACCCAGTCTATACATGATCACGTAATTCCACACCATTCCCCGATGTCTCCTGTAAATCATTTTGGGATTTCCTTTGTAAATAAAACAAAAAAAAGAGAATAAAAAAATAAAAAAACAACAAAAAGAATAAGTAAGTGGGACTTAGGTGCTAAATATCACCTAGGGTTTTCATCTTTCCCTCCACTCTCTTTTCTTTCCAAATAACCTAGGGTTGTAAATTCCTAGTTTCCCTTTGGGCAATTTGGGGATTTTGTCCTTCTCAGCTTCCTATAAATATCTCTCCTCCCGTGTTCTCCTCCAAACCCTACCTTCAAACTCAAATTTGAAACACAAACACCCTGCACCGCCCTCCAAATTTTTCTGCGCCCCTCTCTCCATTACCTGGCCGCGTTTCCACGGCATCTGCCGCGCTTCCGCGGCCATATTGAAGAAGCCGGGCTGCCACCAAATTTCTTTTCTGTCGCAGCTGTCTGAAAGCTCCAGATCTACAACCTGTTCATCTGCTGCCACAACAGATTGCTCTCTGCAATCTTGTTTGAGTTTTCCCCCCACGTAGTCCGGAGGAGGTTTGTGTATCCCTTCTCATTGCTTCCTATTATTCATCATGGCGTCTATTTTCGCTGAAAAAGATTTTGCTAAAATACTTAGCGATGTGAATGGTTATGGGCAAATATTTTTAGATCGTATTCATGCGTGGCATTGGTATGCATTGATATATGAATTTAGATTGAGAGGCTTATTACTGTCCTGAGCTAGTCAAGCTTTTCTACAATTCCATAGATCATGCCTCAGTAAACTTTGACACATATCAAATCCTTGTGCACATGCCCACTGGGGATATTATTGTCACGCTTCTTCTACTAGAAGAACTCACACATGTCCCTTGCAACCCACATCATAGCGAACCCCTACCTTTGATCGATTACATGACTATCATGGGAGCTCGTTGTACGGAACAAGATAGAGGGCTCAAAGCCAGTAATACCTTTAGAAACATACATTGCGTTGGTCACTGGATTTAACGCAATATTTTAGGACTAGACCACACAACCTCCTTTAACAGGCCGGTGCTGTAGATTATACACGACCTGATGACTTGGCAACACACTATATGTATCAACAAGATCATTTTTCATAGTATCATCTCCAACTCCTCCCGCACACGCGGTGCAAAGTGCTCGCACCCCGTTTTGATCACTCGTCTGTGTAGGACTTTCTTACTAGATGACATTTTTGACACATATGATAGGGTGTTCATTGCACAAGAGCGAGCGACTAGCACTTATAATAGTTGTCTTCATGCGGTCTGGACTCCTAGTGTCCAGTCTGAAGATGTCCCTGTGGAGTCCTCTTCGGAGGAACTTTTAGAGGAGGAGGATGAGCCGGCTTTTTGGCAACAGGACTCCCCAGCTGATTCACGCGCCTTCATGTCTACCATTTGGCGAGGCATGAAGAAGATATTTCGGCGGTAGACTCGACTACACAAATAGGTTGCGGAGCAAACATCTCGCCTAAACCGCATTGAGGCGGGTCTGCGGCGATCACAGTCGGCTGGACCTAGCACCACCGCTGGTCCAAGCCGAATGAGGGGGTGATATCTTTCTTTACCTATTTCATGCGTAAATTTTCTTACATAATTGAGGACAATGCATGGGATAGGTATGAGGGGTAGATACTAACATGAGAATTTTCTATATTTTTTCTTTTAGATTTTTAGGTTTCTCTTTTCTTATATTTCTTTTTTCTTACTAACATAGGATTTTTCTAGACCTTTTCTTTTAGATTTCTAGGTTTCTTGTTTTTTATAAAAAAAGAAAGAAATTTTTTTTATAAATAAAAAAATATTGATCCATTTCTTTGAAAAGAATTAATTTGATCTTAGGTATTAAGGAAATTCTAAGCTAAGATTTCTTAATATAAGTCGAAATAAGAAATTTTGTTGGATCCTTAGGTTAAGAGAGAAAAGAATAGAAAAGACAGCTAGATTTTGAATTTTTTTCTAAACACTATATACATTTGCATATTGAGGGATTAATCAAAGACTTAGTGACTTTGTATACATAAAAAAAATTATTATAAAATAATAAAAAAATAATATTCATAAATAAAACTTGATCACTAATTAAGCTGGTTGGTTGTGCCTTAAGAAGCATAACTAGTCACGCCTAAAAGTGGTTGAGTCCTTAGCATTCGTGGTCTAGTTTACTCAAGACCTTGAACCTTAGGGATGTATCTTCATCTGGTGCCCTACGACCATCTGGTTTGGGAGTCATCGGTAAAAGGCTTGCTACATGGGTAAATTAGAAAGCCTAATGAAGCTAAGAGAATATAAATATATGCTCTAAAAAAAAGAAGAAGAATATATATATATATATATATATATATATATATATATATATATATATATATATATATATATATATATATATATATATAATATATATATATAAGTATATATATGTGTGAACAAACGAACTAAAGTCTGAGAAAAGTCCCTCATACATATGTATATGTGATAGAACTGATACAAAATCTAGTTTCTCTCTATTCTTGAAAAATTTAACCTAAGTTGAAAACAATACTTCAAATGGAAACTCAAAAAAAGAAGGAAAAGTTTAGAATAACCCTAAACCGAAAGATCACTGAAATTCTTGAAGGAAATGGATCATAAAAAAAATGTTTCTCTCTTTTCATTGACATTTTCTTTTTCTTTGGGATTTTGTGGGTGCAATCCGCTGAAAACCCTCAGGAGACAACACTCCTCCTCTAGGGTAACCTAGAGGTTTAACGGCTTGTTGCACGAGCTCAGTGAAATCATGTCACCTACGAAAGTGGTGTAATAATTTAGTTAGGTTTTTTTTTCTTTTTGCTTATTTTGCTCAGGGATGAGCAAAAGCTAGGTATGGGGGGTGTGATTGGAGTCATTTATGCATCATTTTCTACCACCATGCTATGCTTTATATGAATAAAAAGTTTATTTTTACTGCTTTTCTCTCTTTTTTCAGGTCCAATGTCTAATGGAGAAAGAGGCCCAAATTCTGATTTTTGAGGAATTAAAGAAGCATTTAAGAAGCCCACAAGAGAAAGGCCCAAGTCTGAAAAGATCCAGAACGTATTCTCAGTTTTCACCAGATCCAACTGAGGATACGAGATGCAACAGAAAAGCACAAAAATCCGCTAGCGCAGCGGCCAAGAAACGGCCGCGGAAATGCGGCACGTGCCGCGGAACCGCGGCAATCTGTAGGCCGTTAATTCAGCGTTTGATTCGGAGAATAAAGTGGGATGGCCTCCTCGCATGAAGACTATAAATAGACCCTCTAGGGCCTCTGTAAGCAGGGAGGATAAAAGAGCATTATTTTATAGGAAAATTGTTAGGGTTCTCTAGGTTCTCTTTAGTATCTTATGTAATTTTCTTTTTCTCCTTCTAGAATCCAGAAAAGAGAGAGTGAGAGTGAGCAATCTTTGTAATTGGAGACGTGACAACGCAATACAAGGATAGAGCTTTTAATCTTCATCTTCTCTTGTTCTAGTGCATTGTTTTTCTTCTAAGTTTTTACTTTCTTTTACTTTACTACTACAATGATTTGTCTCTTGCTCTTTATTTCTATGTCTAGATAAATCATTAACATGACTAACTAACTTTTAATTTTGCTAACTTACTAACTCTTGGATGATTGCTGACTTATATGATTCTTTGGATACGTTCTTCTTTCAAGTCTTGCAAATTACAAGTCTAGATCTTTCCCAATAAAGATGTGTTGCTTTTTATTCTTTGCAAATGCTGAGTTTTCCCTCCATATGACTCATGTGAGCCTCACTTAGAGCCTTGTCTTTAGAACAAGTACCGTGATGGAACATGAAGATGGAGCACTTTACTATTCCAATGACTACATTACAAATTCTTATTTCATGCTTGCTTTATTATAGCTTTGATGGACTAATGAATCTTGTATGTTTCTTAGCATTGTCAAAAGTGACTATCTTGTCCCACTAATGAAGATCTATTTAGGGAGCCAATGATTCAAGGAGGCAACTAACCTAGATGAGAAACACCTTCGACATGGGACAACACAAGGACTTGGTAAAAGCAAGACATACAATTGCCAATGATTCCATATGAGGCATGCATCACCCAACGAGAGCAGTAAGTTAGTAAATTATTATGTTAGTTAGTTATGGTTTCTCCTTATATTATTCCTAAAAATCTTTCTTAAAAATCTCTCTTCCAAAAACCTCTTTTTCTTCAAGACACCTCCGTTTTTTCTTCATCTTTATTCTCATTTCTTCTTCTCTTTTACACAACACCGAAAGACTTTTCACTCACCTTTCACATCGTCTTGTTTTCCATTTCTCAAACAAAGAAGAATCTTCGCTTCTCTTTCAAAGATTTCAATACAAACGTTGAACGTTTCTATCGCTAATCCTCCCTGAGGATACGACCCATCCTAGCTTATGCTACAAATGGTAATTCGGAAGGAGCAAAGTAAACCTGCATAAACATTTGAAGTCTTGATCATCAGTACACGGCAACCAACGGTTTACTCTAAACCTCTTTTCAATACAATTAATCCTTCCGAACAGACGCGGGTCTTGACCCTCGCGTCTTGGTGGCGCCGCGTCTTGACCCTCGCATCTTGGTGACGCAGTGATGCTGAGACACGGGTTTCGACCCTCGCGTCTTGGCGGCGCAGTGATACTGAGACACGGGTTTTGACCCTCGCGTCTTGGCAGGCGTGATGCTGAAATTAGCCCTGCGTTTGGAGTTTGGACTGCTTTTTGATGACTCGTCTTTAGTGATTTTTTACAGTCCACAAAACCCCTCCAAAGTTTTCGATATTCCGTGATTGACTGGGACGGATTTCCAAATACTTTGGACTCTGGTTGAATTCATACTTCTCATGATTGAACTGACAATCATTCGAGATGCCCTGAATTTGATCCTGTCTGGAATATAATCTTTGTGAGTGTACTGTGAAACCCTTTGAAGCTACCAGGAATGATCGTGGTGAGTATCTAGATACGCAGTCTAGACCTCCCCAGTGCTCTGAGTTTGCTTGTTGGTGTACTTTGAACAAGGGGTTAACAGTCATCTGCTTGTGCCAGTGTACTGTTGAACTGTAAAGACTGAATGCAAGTCCTATAAATGCAGGGGTCATATTGCTTAAAGACGCAGTCCTCATTTGGAGTGGGGACGCATCATTATTTTGCTGCAGAAACGCGGCTCTTGTAGGGATGCGTCCTTTGAGATGAAGACGCAACTTTCGCTCTGTGAACTAGGCGCGACTTTGGCCTTGCTGAAGAGGCGCGACTTTTGAAGGGACGTGGTTTTTCGTTGAACACGAATCTGTGTTGGGAGCGCTTTACCACATGTCCAGCAGAATTGAAGGGACGTCTTTCCTTTGGCGCGCAAATTTTGCGTCGCATTTAATAGGCACGCCATGCGTCAGACGGGAATTAGGCCTCCAGCCAAGCGTCGCGTATCTCTAGGAATTCCTGTGCCTATAAAAGACAACAGTCTTTCAAGAGTCATCATTAGACTCTTCTTCTTCACCGAGTTCTTTTAGGGTTAAGAAATAGCTCAAAGCTTTTTTACATTTTCACCATCTTTAATAGCGATTTCACGGTCGAAATGGCACCTAAGACCAAACTCGCTTCTTCGTCTTCGAGCGCCGTCGCTCCGGAGTTTCAAATGGGTAGTTCTTCCATGCAGGAGGCCCCTATTTCAAGTAGTAAAACCATCTGATTTGGTTTTTGCCATTAAAGGGCTTATAGAGCTCTTTCAACTCTTAAGTCCCTTTTGAATGTGAACTGCCAACGCGGGCTCTTGTCCGTGTTCGATCTTTAGGCGCGGCTCTTGAGTTGATAGACAAGACGCATGTTTGATGACCTCTGCATCCTTCCTTTATCAACTTGAGTCCATATCTGCTTGTTGAACGCAGGGCCTCATTGAGCCTTGCGTTTCGGACTCAATGCTCAGAATATTACTAAGTGTGGGGAGTTCAGATGCGGACTTCTTACAATTCTTGCAACAGCCTGGGTCTCCCAGTGTATTGATGCTCACTTCACGGGTTATCGATCCCAGCCCTACTACTAGGGTACTCAGTAGTAAAGTCTCGATTGCTGAGCCCGCTTGTGTTGAACTGTCTTCATCGTCCGAAGAATATGGGTATTATTCTGGCGAAGAAGTTGATTTCAGCGACGAACCCGCTCTTCCTGATACGAGCAAATTTTCACATATTTCAGAGGAAGAGATACAAGGATGCGACCCTGTGACGGCTTCACCGATAGCAATAATTACTGCTACCGAAGGTACTTTCCTTATTTTCTTGAATCGTCTCCTTCTCAAGTTAGGGAAGGGTTCTGACATTTACTTTTGATTTTCAAGGCTGGATGTCGACAGTGAAGCCACAACCTCCTCTCATATCGAGGAGATGATTCAAGAGCTTGCCCAGCAAGAGGGCCCTGAGACTCCTATTACCAGGATGCCTCAAGAGAGTGCGACCGTTGGAGTCAGGGAGGCCTCCACCCCACACAATCTATCCAGGAATTCGCCATCTTCAGCTCTTCAACTTGGTAAGAGAATACTGATGTATTAAACATTCTCCTTTTTATTATCATCACTGACATTTTAGTGGTTTGCAGAGAGCACTGGGGTAACTCAAGTAGAGGATCCAGTGGCAAGTATTGGCGCAGAAGATAGTACAATTCAAGCTTCGGCTGAGGAACCCGATGCCGCAAGGTTTGCTCTTGCTTCTGTTGCAGTGGAGGCTGCTACGACAATAACCGTCCCAGAGGTATCGGTGACTACCTCAGTACCTGACGAACCTATCGTCGGCCTCACTTCTACGCAAGATAAGCTGATTCCTGTCTGTCACCCTATCATGGAAAGAGGGTCCGGGAGTACATCGGCAGGGTCACCTCCAGCTAACGACATGATGGAAGAGCTAGCACGTCAAATGGTGCAGCAATTTTTTTACTTCAATGAGATCTTGTATTGACCTCATCCTTTCTGGGGGCAGCTCTTTCGAGTTTGCCCGAATGCTTCTCGAAAATCAGATCGAGAACATTGGTCATACTGGTAGTCCTTCACAGGCTAGGGCATGCCTGATGCTGGTGGAGCAGCTAGGGAGCCACCTGAGGGAACTCAAGACTCTGGAGAATGCTGGCTCAGTAGATGAGGCCCGGATAACTCTGAGTAAGCTTCTTACCGCTCAAGAACTTGAGCGAAAGGAGATGGAGGAACAAATAGCTAAAGAGGCCCGGCATCTCCAGCATTTTCAAGCTGACCACCAAAGGCTGATTGGCGATTCCAAGGAATCTAAAATCGTCATACAGAGTGCAGAGCAGGTTATTGTCACTGCTCGAGCTACTATCGCCAGGGCACAAGCCTTAATCGAGACCAATGAGCAGAAGCTTGTCGCTGCTAGAAAAAGGCTGGAGGAGCTGGAAACTGCCAAGACACATGTTGAAGAAAACCTCTCTGCTCATTCCTCCAGATTGGAGTCTCTGTTGGCCCATAAGGTTACACTCTCCATTTGTTTAGAGTTTTGATGATAACAAACCAAATAGGAGCTATATGGTACTAATTAGTTTGTTAAGATAAGTTTCAGGTTTGTACCATATTTGGAGGCCATTGCTTAGCTATTGCAAGAAATTCTAGGTTCATAAAGTAAAGAAGGCTTTTTGCACATCAAGGAAGGAACATAGAAGAGAAGGCTCTAGCAAGGCATTGCATGGCTCAAGACTTCAAGATTGCTCAAGATAATTTATTAGATTTTTTTTAGTTTAGAGTTTTGTTAAAGAATAGTGAATAGGTTTGAAGCTCTATCACACACGTTTTTGCGCACATCTCTTTTCCAAATATATTTCCTATAATATGTACAAAAGTAGTTTGTATACAATCTTCAGCCTACAAACTCATTTTTATCCATTATATATATCTCTATTCAAAACTATTTTGTTAAAAATAGAATTCTCCTCAAAATTCTATTTTTGTTTTGGCTTTTGACCTGAGCCGGTCGACCGTCCGGGTCGGCCGACCCTGTGTCAGGTCAAGCCGGTCGACCGACCCAGTCGACCGAGGTTCTGGCAGCAGTGCGTATCCGTGTGCACGTTTTACGGTCGACCCGGACGGTTTGACCGACACCTGCCTGACTGCAAGACTTCTGCTCTCTGTATTTTTGGGTCGACCGGGCGGTCGACCGTTAGCCTGCAACGGCTATTTTTTTTGAACTAGCGGTCGACCGAGATAGCCATTTGAACAGTAATGGCTATTTCCTAAGCTGGTTTATTTTTATCCTTTTCTCACTTAAGTGTGTTTAAATGACATGTTTTGGTTTTAATACTTTTTGATTAGCCTTAAATATGTTTTATCTCTAAACCCAGCCCTCTCCTATAAATAGGGGTGTTTGGGGAGAGGTTCATTTACCAATTTTTAACAAGAAAAATTTGCAAAAGTTTCAAAAGTTTAAAGCATTCAAAAGAGCTTGGTTTCTTCGTTTTGTGCTGAAATTCTCTCTCATTTTCTGAAGTATTTTCAAGAACTCTCTGATTTCTTTTTCTTTACACACAAGAACTTCATTCCTACTCATTGTTCTCTAAGGACCTTTGTAAGGGAATAGAATTTTGCAAGAGAGAGTTTGTGGTCTTTTGACTACTAAGAGATTGCTTGTACTTGAGATTGTGGAGTTGGGTACTCGGTGAATTTGTAACAGCTTTGTGATAGTGGAAGTGGTTGGAATCCTTCTGGGGAAGGCGGGGAAGTAGAGCTGGGTGCTCGAACCTCGATAACAATTCTCGGTGTTTGCGTTTGGTTTACTTGCACTTGATTCTTGCTTTACTTTCATTGCTCTTATTACTTGCTCTCTATCTTCATTGCAAGATTCATTTGTTTTCATTCATCTTGTCAATCATAGTCCCATACAACAAGGTTGCATTGCGCACCTCTAACTCATTTCAAGAGGAATCAGGAGGAAGGAGTTCAGAACCCTTTACGGGGTATTCAGCTCTTAGTCTTGTTTTGGGCGATTGTTGCATCATATTTTTAAATTGTGCATTGATTAGCATTATCACCTATTCATCCCCCCTCTAGGTGATTTTCAATTGGTATCAGAGCTTGGACTCTAGGTTTAGTTTAACATCCATAGAGAGATCCTTAAAATTTGCTAATCAACATTTTTCATTCCATCATTCATTCACTAGTTAACATGGCCGATAACATCAAAACCCCTCCTAAATTTGATGGACTAAATTTTCCTATTTGGAAGGTTAGGATGACTATCTTTTTGCAATCATTAGGTAGCTTAGTTGCAAAATCTTTGATCAAGCCCTATGTTGCACCCGATAGTGATGAGAGCACATGGACCGACTTCACCTTTAGAGAATATGAGGCTAACTACAAGGCCCAAAATTTCCTTTTAACTGCCTTGAATGAGGATGACCTTACACGGGTAATTCATTGCCAATCCGCCAATGAGATTTGGCAACATTTGTTGGTCACACACTAGGGGACTTCACAAGTTAAGAGAGCTAAGATAGATCTCTTAAGGTCCCAATATGAATCCTTTAAAATGATTGATGAAGAATCTATAGATTGTATGATTACTAAATTTACTAAAATCACCAATGCTCTTTCTTCTTTAGGTGATGATATCTCAAATGACATAAAGGTGCGAAAAGTAATTTGGGCTCTTCCTTCATCTTGGGAGATAAAGGCCACCACCTTGAAAGAGTTGAACGACAAGGATGAGATGGACCTCATTAGTCTCATTGGGAACTTAAAAACCCAAGAGATGAAAAAGAAAGCAAGAGAAGAGGCCGCTCCACTAAAGAAGAAATCCATAGCCTTCGAGTCTTCATCCACTCTTGAAGACGATGAAGAAGATGAAGAAGAAGATGAGGAGCTATCACTACTTGTTCGCAATGTGAAGAGAATGTACCGGAGGAACAATCTCAACTTCCGAAGGAAATTTGAAGGCAAAGAGGAGAGAAGAATTATATGCTATAATTGCTGAAAACCCGGACATATCATGGCCGATTGCCCGGAGTTCAAGAAGAAGATGACCTCCTCCTTCAAGCCAAAGAAACAGGAAGAAAAGAAAGCGTACAAGGCAACTTGGGATTCGGAAAGCGAGTCCGAGGAAGAGGCGGATATAGCGAATATGTGTTTCATGGCAAACACACCAAAGGTAACCCCTCAACCTCTTGATGAAGAAGATGATGAATTAAGTAAAGAAGTTCTTGTTCATGCCTTTGTTGAACTTTCATAAACCTATGATAATAAAAAGATTGAATGCTCTAAATTGGAAAAGGAAGTTGCTTTTCTCAAAAATCAACTTGCTATTATTTCTAAAGAAAAAGATGAAATTTTTTCAAATCTTATTTCTACCCAAAATGAATTTAGTGCTTACAAAGTTGCTTGTAAAGCAAAATTTCCTAAGATTGATGAAAAAGAAATTTCTTCTTTAAAAACTAGAATTGTTGATTTTGAAAAGACTTTAAAGGATTGTGCTTTTAACACTAAGAAACTTGAAGAAATGTTTTCTAAAAAGCACACCTCTTATGCTAAAGATTCACATGTTAAGATTCCTCATGCTCACACTATATATAACACTTCTCATGCTAAATCTTTTCATGCACACAATACTCATGCTCACAAATCACACACTCACTATGCTTTTAAATATGGTAGAGTGTATAGATACACATATTGTGGTAAGAATGGACATTTGGCTAAATTTTGTTATGACCAAGTAAATAGATCAAATAATCTTGTTTGGGTTCATGGAACTAACTCTTTAGGACCCAAGAAAATGTGGGTACCAAAATCAAGTCCTAAATTATTTGATATAGGTACACACCAAGGCTCCAAGACGCAGGGAGCGGTGGTACCTTGATAGTGGTTGTTCAAGACACATGACGTGGGATATCAATAACTTTACAACCCTATCAAGGTACGAGGAAGGTGGCTCCATCACCTTCGGGGATGACTCCAAAGGCACTATCATCGGTATAGGTAACATTCAAATTGGTGCATCTCTCATTATAGAAAATGTTGTACTTGTTGATGGTTTGAAGCATAATTTGCTTAGCATTAGTCAATTTTGTGACTGTGGACTTAAGGTTGTTTTTTATGATTCTTCTTGCAAAATCTTTGATGTTAAAACCAATGATTGTATTCTCACCGATTTTCATGATGATAATGTTTATATCATTGACATGCTTAATGTGGAATGTTCTACTAAATGCTTAAATGTTTTTGATGAAAATTCTTGGCTTTGGCATAGAAGATTAGGACATGCATCTTTTGACCATCTTTCTAAGATTAATTCTAAGGAATTGGTGAAGGGTATACCTTGCTTGAAGTTTGAGAAAGACCACATTTGTGGTGCGTGCCAACTTGGGAAACAAACCAAGTCTTCCTTCAAACCAATCAAGGATATCATGTCAACTAGACCATTAGAATTAATTCATATGGATCTTTTTGGACCAACTAAAACTAAAAGCTTAAATGGTAGTAGATATGCATTTGTTTTAGTTGATGATTTTTTCCGTTTCACTTGGGTTTTCTTTTTGGAACACAAAGATCAAACTTTTTCTCATTTTAAGATTTTTCAAAAAAGAGTTGAAAAAGAAAAGGGTTTTTCGATTTTGAAAATAAGGAGTGATAGAGGTGGTGAGTTTGTTAACCAACTCTTCATGACTTATTGTGATGAAAAGGTAATTAAGCATGAAATGTCTTGTCCTAGAACTCCACAACAAAATGGAGTTGTAGAAAGAAAAAATAGAACACTTCAAGAGATGGCTAGGACAATGATAAGTGAATATGACCTCCCTCAATATCTATGGGCCGAGGCCGTAAACACCGCATGCTATATATCAAATCGTATTTATTTATGTAAAAATTCTTCCAAAACATCTTTTGAAATGTATCATTCTAGAAAACCTAATGTTGCATATTTCAAAGTTTTTGGATGCAAATGTTTTGTTTTGAACACTAAAGATAACTTGGGTAAATTTGATGCTAAGGCTTATGAAGCAATCTTTGTTGGATATTCTACAACTAGTAAAGCTTATAGAGTATTCAATAGATCTTCACTTACCATTGAAGAATCCATGTATGTTAAATTTGAAGAATCTAATGTGTTTGTTGAGAATGTTGTAGAGATTGAACCATTAGGTGATAACATGAAGAGACTATCCTTGAAGGACTCACCCGCTCAAGAAGAAAAGCTAGAATCAATTGGTGATGTTCAAGAGGATAAAGAGGAAAGCTCTCTACCGCTTCCTAAAGCTTAGAAATACGCTACAAATATCCCAAGGAGCTCATCTTAGGTGATGCATCTAAAGGGGTAACAACTCGCTCCAAACTCCATGACCTATGTGGTAACTTTACTTTCATTTCTCATTTTAAACCCAAAAGCATCCTCGAAGCCGAGGCGGACTCATATTGGTTGCTAGCCATGCAAGAGGAACTCAATCAATTTGAGCGCAACCAAGTTTGGCACCTTTTCCTAGGCCCCACGATAGACCAATAATTGGTACTAAGTGGATCTTTAGGAATAAGATGGATGAGTTCAGAAATGTGATTAGGAATAAAGTTAGGTTAGTGGCCCAAGGTTACACTCAAGTTGAGGGAATTGACTTTGAGGAGACCTTTGCACCCGTAGCACGACTTGAAGCCATACGGATGACACTAGCTTTTGCATCTTTCAAAAATTTTAAACTTCTTCAAATGGATGTGAAAAGTGCATTTTTGAATGGTTTTATAAATGAAGAAGTTTATGTTGCTCAACCTCCCGGTTTTATTGATCATGTTCATCCTAATTTTATTTTTAAACTTGATAAAGCTTTGTATGGATTGAAACAAGCTCCAAGAGCTTGGTATGAAAGGCTTTCTAGTTTTCTCATTTCAAATGATTTTGTTAAAGGCAAAGTAGACACAACTCTATTCACTAAGCATGTTGATAATGACATTTTAATTGTGCAAATTTATGTTGATAATATAATTTTGGTTCTACTAATGAGTTTTTATGCAAGGAATTTGAAAAGGTTATGCAATGTGAGTTTGAAATGTCTTCAATGGGTGAGCTTAATTTCTTTCTTAGACTCCAAATCAAGAAATTGCAAGATGGGAACTTCATATGTCAAGCCAAATACGCAAAGGAACTCGTAAAGAGGTTTGGACTTGAAGACTCAAAGGTTTGCAACACTCCCATGGCAACTACCACCAAGCTTGATAAGGATGACCAAGGTAAAAATGTTGATATTAAATTGTATAGAAGCATGATAGGTAGTCTTTTGTATTTGACGGCAAGTAGCCGGATATCATGTTTAGTGTGTGTCTTTGTGCTAGATTTCAATCGTGTCCCAAAGTCTCATCTTATTGCGGTAAAACGCATTATTCGTTATATTAAGGGAACGATTGGAATGGGTCTATGGTATCCGAAAATCGAAAATTTCTCAATGACGAGTTATTCGGATGCCGACTATGCGGGTTGTAGAGTAGATAGAAAGAGTACTAGTGGGACATGTCAATTTTTTGGTAATTGTCTTGTTTCATGGTCCTCTAGGAAACAAAATTCCGTAGCTCTCTCAACCGCCGAGGCGGAGTATGTTGCCGCGGGGGCTTGTTGTGCACAAGTCCTTTGGATGAAACATACTCTCCTTGATTATGATTTGCATTATAACCATATAAAAATATTTTGTGATAATACTAGTACTATACATATGACAAAGAATGCAAATCAACATAGTAAGACCAAGCACATTGAGATTAGATATCACTTTCTTAGAGATCATTTTAAGAAAGGAGATATAGATATTGATTATGTTTCTACGGATTTGCAACTAGCCGATATTTTCACTAAACCACTTGATTTTGCTAGATTTTCCTTCATTTGTGGTGAACTTAATGTTTGTGTTATTGAATAAAAATGTTTTCATAACCTTTTTGATGTATGAAAAAAGGGAGAGAATGAGTTTTTATGTGAGTTTTTATGATAGAATTATGAGTTCATATGGTTTTGGTTCCATATGAGTTTAGTTCCATATGAGTTTATACATGTTTAATTAGTTTTCATGATTTCTTGTTTTTTAGTTTAAGTGTTTTGCAAGCATATTTTGATTTTTAATCATATGGTTTTTGGTTTGATGGTTTTTGCTTGCACCTTACATTGTTTTTATGATAGCATAATTTGAGGGGGAGCTTACTCCTCCTCTATATTTTTGCTTATAGCCTATTTGTTTTGTCATCATCAAAAAGGGGGAGATTGTGGCCCATAAGGTTACACTCTCCATTTATTTAGAGTTTTGATGATAACAAACCAAATAGGAGCTATATGGTACTAATTAGTTTGTTAAGATAAGTTTCAGGTTTGTACTATTTGGAGGCCATTGCTTAGCTATTGCAAGAAATTCTAGGCTCATAAAGTAAAGAAGGCTTTTTGCACATCAAGGAAGGAACATAGAAGAGAAGGCTCTAGCAAGGCATTGCATGGCTCAAGACTTCAAGATTGCTCAAGATAATTTATTAGATTGTTTTTAGTTTAGAGTTTTGTTAAAGAATAGTGAATAGGTTTGAAGCTCTATCACACACGTTTTTGCTCACATCTCTTTTCCAAATATATTTCCTATAATATGTACAAAAGTAGTTTGTATACAATCTTCAGCTACAAACTCATTTTTATCCATTATATATATCTCTATTCAAAACTATTTTGTTAAAAATAGAATTCTCCTCAAAATTCTGTTTTTGTTTTGGCTTTTGACCTGAGCCGGTCAACCGTCCGGGTCGTCCGACCCTGTGTCAGGTCAAGCCGGTCGTCCGACCCAGTCGACCGAGGTTCTGGCAGTAGTGCGTATCCGTGTGCACGTTTTACGGTCAACCGGACGGTCGACCGACACCTGCCTGACTGCAAGACTTCTGCTCTCTGTATTTTTGGGTCGACTGGGCGGTCGACCGTTAGCCTGCAACGGCTATTTTTTTTGAACTAGCGGTCGACCGACCGGTCGACCGAGATAGCCGTTTGAACAGTAACGGCTATTTCCTAAGCTGGTTTATTTTTGTCCTTTTCTCACTTAAGTGTGTTTAAATGACATGTTTTGATTTTAATACTTTCTGATTAGCCTTAAATATGTTTTATCTCTAAACCCTAGCCCTCTCCTATAAATAGGGGTGTTTGGGGAGAGGTTCATTTACCAATTTTTAACAAGAAAAATTTGCAAAAGTTTCAAAAGTTTAAGGCATTCAAAAGAGCTTGGTTTCTTGGTTTTGTGCTGAAATTCTCTCTCATTTTCTGAAGTATTTTCAAGAACTCTCTGATTTCTTTTTCTTTACACACAAGAGCTTCATTCTTACTCATTGTTCTCTGAGGACCTTTGTAAGGGAAGAGAATTTTGCAAGAGAGAGTTTGTGATCTTTTGACTACTAAGAGATTGCCTGTACTCGAGATTGTGGAGTTGGGTACTCCGGTGAATTTGTAACATCTTTGCGATAGTGGAAGTAGTTGGAATCCTTCTGGGAAGGCGGGAAGTAGAGCTGGGTGCTCGAACCTCGATAACAATTCTCGGTGTTTGCGTTTGGTTTACTTGCACTTGATTCTTGCTTTACTTTCATTGCTCTTATTACTTGCTCTCTATCTTCATTGCAAGATTCATTTGTTTTCATTCATCTTGTCAATCATAGTCCCATACAACAAGGTTGCATTGCGCACCTCTAACTCATTTCAAGAGGAATCAGGAGGAAGGGGTTCAGAACTCTTTACGGGGTATTCGGCTCTTAGTCTTGTTTTGGGCGATTGTTGCATCATATTTTTAAATTGTGCATTGATTAGCATTATCACCTATTCACCCCCCCTCTAGGTGATTTTCAGTCTCTTCAAGCGCAACTAGCTGCGAAGAGATTTTTGTCTGAAGAGGAGCTCCGGGTCCAAGCTCTGGTGGAGGCTGAAAAGGCACGTAAGCACGAGATGCACCGTCTCCGAGAACAAATCCGTTCTTTAGCGAAGCAAGATTATCAACCTTCTTCTCCTTTTTGTATTTGTTCACGCTTTTTTTTAAAAAAACTCTATTTGTCAAGAGTGTCTGTATTACTTTTACCATTTTTGAATCAAATAATAAAAGTCTTCAAATTTTGCTCCATCTTCATCCTTTCAAGTTCTTTACTTGCTATAGATGAATTCAATTTTCATAACCATCGTCTTTAGTCGGCCATGAATAATAAACTCAGGCTGAACTGAGTTCTTGAGCGAGACGCGGCTCTCATTTATATTGGAGACGCGATTCTGGGAAACGCGACTCTGACTCGTTAATGAAGACGTCGTTCAGGCTTGTCAAGGAAGACGCACAAACCTTTCTTTTCGATAAGGACGCAGCTCTGACTTAAAGATAAAAAGGCGTTATTCTAAGACGTGAACTTATGTTCTTCAATAAGGGGGACATGCCTTCATATTTATGAAAGGACAGAGATCCATTGACGCGGCCCTTGATTCTGTCAGGATGCAGTGGAGACGCGGTCTTAGGCTCCTCAAAAACTGACGCATGGATCTCAGCCAGTCGATGGGGACGCGGCACTGGCTCAGTAGAGACGCATCTCTGGACCCTTGATAAGGTGCAAACTCAGGTTGTATTGAGTTTATAATGAAGGCACGACTTTCATTTCGCAATGGAGATGCAATTCCAGGCTCCTCGAGGACGACATGGGCCTTCTCTAGTCGTTGAGGACGCAAGCTTCAGAATGCAGTTTTCAAGTTGATGCGGACTCAAGACGCAACCTCTGAATGGACCCCATTCGCTGAGGAGACGTGGTTCTGAACCACTCCAAGAGACGCGGTCATGGATCTCTTAGCCAGAATGAAAAGAACGCAGCCTTCGGATTCATGAGGGGACGCGGGTTTCAGGACGCGACCTTTGAGTCTGTGCTTGACGCAACCTCCCAAGCGCCACATGCAACCCTTCTTAAAGATCTGGTTGGACCTTTAAACGCCAAGTCAGCGTTGACGATTGGGGACCTGTGTCCTTTAATGTTTCCCGAAGTGACAATCCACGCATCAGCTCTTTATTGGGCTTTGACGCTAAATCTTAAATGCCAAGTCGGCGTTAATGATTGGGGACTTGCTTCCTCTGATACTTTCCGAAGCGGCAATCCACGTCAGCTCTTTATTGGGCTTCAACGTTCGTGCGGGAATTAAGGCCGATGGCTCTGATTTTTACACCATTAATTACAGGCCTTATGGCTGGCCTATAAATAGGACTCGCCCCCTTAACAGTCCGTTGCTTAGACTGTTTTCTTTAAGAGCAAGCACTCTGAGGGTCTTTATTTTGACTTAATCTTCTTCCTTCAATGGGATGTGCCCCCATGACAGCGAAAACTCAAAGCTTTCATGCTTTTCTTTAATCTTTCCTGAAGATTATCACTGTCAAGTGATTTCAAGATTAAAAAGCGTCCCTCTGAGTACCTTTTATATCCGTGTCTTGATGCAGAAAGTTCAACCTCTAGAGGGTTCTTTTGCGGGTAGGAATTAATTGTCACCATGAAATACTCAGCTCAACTGGGTTTCAATTTTGCTCTCCTTAAAGAGATTCACTCTCTTGACCTTCTCTTGAAGCCTGACTGGTGCGCCCATTATCTGGAAGTCGTGCCTTTTAGACTTCTTGATGAAGCGTGAGTTGATTGAGTTTGAACTCTAACTCAAAGTCCTCTGGACGCAAATGTGATGAACTCTGTATCTGGACTGCAGACGCGAGCTTTGCATATAGAGCTCGCGTTCGAGGTTGTTGACTTAAAAGATTTTTAATTCTGGCCGAGGGCTTCAGACTTGGATGTAGCAACCCTTGTTTCTCGAACAAGGATGTGGCAATTTTCGCGTCTTGTTCTCTTCGCGTCTCATATTTTAGACGTGGGCCTAAAACTAGATCACATTCAGATCTGTGTGTACCTGAAGTCCACAATTCGATCGCTTCTGTTTCTGTCGTAACAGAATTTTGACTTTCTGCGTGGGTCATCCCTGCGTCTGAAGTTTACAGCTATAGTCGCGTCTGTTCTTTAGTCTTTCTGTTTTAGAATTCTAGTCCTCTAGTTTTTACTTCCCACAAGTAGCCTTTATCAGTCTTTCGCACATTCGCTGGGCCCTTGGGAGAATAAATCGGCCAGCGAACTCGTTCGATGGTCGAGCACTGGAGGAGAAGTCAAGGCTCCTGTTTATGGGAGACGAACATTTGCGCGACTGATGACATCCGTCAAGACCTCATTGGATATGACGCACCGGCAATGCCCCGGGTTCGTCATGGTCACAATGGGTATGGTGGCGGGTATGGTTCTCTTGCAAGTCACGGGAAAGAGGGCGTCACCTGTAAGGTCTCAGATTCTCCCTTCACCAACCTCACGCCAGAAGTGACGTCGACGAACAATTCATGTTCATTGGATGATTTTCTAGTTGTTGAGATGTTCATCAATGAAGGATTATGACCTGCACCAGTTGGTCAGGTGGAATCAGAAGGCTTTGCTGCATTTCGACCTCAAGAAACACCATTGTTCTTGGTCAACGATGAACTCCTTCGATGTTTACGTCATGCATCATGATGTAATCAACATCTGATCCTCACAATAGTGCTCAGCCCTTCTTTGACGCTCTTCCAAACATCTTGTATTTGGAGTGATGAGAATGCTTCAGAGAGTGAGTGCAACCTTTTACTGAGAGAGAGGGACTTCTTTGTACTCCTATATTGTAACACTCAATCTTATTGTATAAGAGAGCGTCTTGTATCACTTTCATGTGTCTGAATATAAATAAAAGCGACACTTTTTCCTTGTCTTCTTCTATTGTCTTGAATTCTTTTTTTTTGCATTGAAAATCAGATGAATAGAAGTAAAGGATCTTTGACTTGCTAAAAATATGATAATAATCCTAATGAGTCAAAGTTTATAGAAAAATCCTGTTTCAAGAAATCATTAATGCTGTCAGAGGTGTGATATTAACTTGACAGAAGTGAGATAATTCTTATGGACCTGCCAATCTATAAATGAGAATGACAAGTGAAATTTGTACCAGGGAGGATGAGTTTTCATCAGAGGTTTAGAATTAACTTGACTAAGACCCAGCTGGGGATTTAGTGAAAAAACTGTTAAGGTGTAATGTTAACCTAACAATATTTTTTAAGTGGACTTGTTACTCTGTTGACGAGAATAACAAGTGAGACTAGACTCGCGGGGAATCTAGGAGGATTTTTTTCCGTTAGAGGTGTGATATTAACTTAACGGGTTGAATATAGTTTTGTCAGAAGTGTAATGTTAACTTGACAAGGGTGTGAGTCAGAGGTGTAATATTAACTTAACTCAAGAGTGTTCCAGCTTCATTTGGGAAAACTGAAAGTGTCACTATCATAGGTATAATGTTTAACTTGGCAGTGAGGGTAATGCTTGGCATTGGTCATCTCGACTTCGACAAGGAAGTCCGAGGGAAAGTCATGGCCATAGGTGTATTGTTGAACTTTGCAATGACCTGGACGCTAGAGGTGTAATGTTAAACTTAGCATCGCTCATTTCAGCTTCGATATGGGAAGTCTGAGGGAAAATGACTGTCAGAGATTTAATATGAACTTGGCAGCAACTTAATCACTGTTAGAAGTATAATGTTAAACTTAACAGTAATTTGTCAGTGGTGTGGTATTAACTTGACAAAAATTGGCTCGTGATGGGAGCAATTTGGGGACCTATCGTTCTACTGATGAGAATTGACAAGTAGAATATGAAATGTCAGAGGTGTAATTTTAACTTAACAGTGATTGATTTGCGATATAAGCAATTTTGAAGACTTATCATTCTATTGATAAGAATTGACAAGTGACGTTTAAAGTGTCAGA
This sequence comes from Agave tequilana, assembly GCA_038442645.1. Lineage (NCBI taxonomy): Eukaryota > Viridiplantae > Streptophyta > Magnoliopsida > Asparagales > Asparagaceae > Agave > Agave tequilana. The sequence continues at coordinate 18,614 of JAVJIF010014360.1, read as the reverse complement.
GGTGTAGTGTTAACTTAACAAAAATTGGCTCGAGATAGGAGTAATTTGAGGATCTGTCATTTTACTGATGAGAATTGACAAGTAGAATTTAAAATGTCAGATGTGTAATTTTAACTTGACATTGATTGATTTGCGATATAAGCAATTTTGAAGACTTATCATTCTGCTGATGAGAATTGACAAGTGAAGTTTAAAGTGTCAGAGGTGTAGTGTTAACTTGACAAATTTGAAGTCTTGCTACTCCATGTAGAGTTGAGACAAGTAATGTTTGTATTTACTAGGGAGTACTGAGATTTTTCATTGCTAGAGGTATCATGTTAACATAGCAATGACTGTATTTTGTGGACCTACCATTATGTATATGAGAATTGGTAAGGGACTTTAGAGGAGAGAGTGAGACCGAGTCCACTTAGGATTTTTAGCAAACTCTCAGCTATCAACGGATTTGATGTGCCTTTACCAACTACCGTTTGAGTTTGGCTAGCCATGCTATTCCCCTCAGCATGATGAGTTGTTGAAGACTTATGTTGGGCTTAGAAGCCAACATTTTCCTCTGTCCTTAGCTGCCGGAGGCGTCGGACGTTAATGAAGAGAGCAATACTAAAACCCAAGTTTCGCCTTGTGTTTCTTTCTCAATATTTACATCATACATCATGGTGCGGTCAGGGCTCGATTAGCTTGTCACTGATCTATCGTGATGTGACCTAGTAAAGGAAAGAAACTTTTCTTGGATCTGGGGCTTTGAGCAGAGGTGTAATATTAACTTGATCAGAGAAAAAGTACTATTACGGATAGTATTTCTTCAGAAATCTATCGTTAATTGGCATCATGAGTGTATCACCGTTTGAAGTTATGAGGCGATATGCTCCATTTGAGTAGACTGACTCTACTACAAATGGTCCTTCCCATTTGGGCTGGAATTTTCCTTTTGTCTTATATGTCATTTCCATATGTCTCTAACGGCTAAGACAAGGTCACCTTTCTTGAAAGTTCGCGTCTTAACTTTCTTATTGAAGGCTCTGGTAATCCGGGCCTAGTAGAGCTCGATTTATTGTTGAGCCTATAGACATTTATCATCTAAGGCTTCCAGTTCTTGGAGTCGCAGTCAATGTTTCTCCTCCTTTGTCATCTCTGCTATCAAGGCAACACGTAGAGATGGAATTTAGATTTCTAGTGAAAGTACGGCTTCACACCAATATACCAAAGAAAATGGGGTAGTTTTAGTTGGGGTTCGAACAGTTGTGCGATAGGCCCATAAGCATTCACCTAACTTGTCGTCTCAGTCACGCTGACTTTTCGAGACGAATTTCTTGAGAAGCTTGCCAATGGTCTGTTGAAAGCTTCTGCGAGACCATTAGCGGTGGGGTAGCATGCCGTTGAGGACACACTCTGGATTCTGAACTTAGTGCAGAACCTCTGGAAAGCTTGACTGACGAACTGGGGTCCATTGTTATAGATAATTCGCGGAGGTACACTAAAACGGTAGATGACGTGATGTTTAATGAATTTGATCACATCAGATGACTTTACCTCCTTTAAAGGAATGGCTTCAGACCATTTAGAAAAGTAATCGGTTATGGCTAAAATGAACCGATGTCCTTTTGATGATGGTGGGCTGATAGGGCCAACTACATCCATGCCCCACATCTAAAATGGCCAGGTAGAAGTTGTAGAGTGGAGGTATCGTGGTGCTTGATGGATGAAATCACCATGCACTTGGCAGGCGTGACATCTTTTGGCATAAGTGATGACATCAGGGATCATTTTAGGCCAATAATATCCCAGCCTTTAGAGTCGATCTCCAAGTTTTGGGCCAGGTTGATGGGCTTCGCACATGCCGTCATGGGCTTCTTTCAATACCTCTTGAGTAACCTCAAAGGGTTAACCCTTGATATGACGTTTATAGTTTGGCCTATCAAGTAGTGTCGTATTTTCTGAACAGCGAACACCAATGTCAAACATTCCTTCTCGATCGGGTTGTATCGATGTTCGGCCCCGATCATAGTTCTACTCAGATAATAGATTGCTTGCTCGTGTCCTTGATCATTTTTCTGGGCTAGTAAAGCTCCTAGAGAATGATTCATCCCTCGGATGTATATCAGGAAAGGTTTTTCGGACACCGGAGCTGTAAGGACTGGTGGTTGCGTGAGGTACCGTTTGATCTCCTCGAACGCTTGTTGACAGGCATCATCCCAAACGGACGAGACACCCTTTTTTATTAATTTGGTAAAGGGTTGGCATCTTCCGAAGAGATTTGAGATGAACCTTTGGATGCATGCCAATCATCCTTGCAATCCCCTAAGTTCTCTGAGATTCCGCGGAGGTTGCATCTCCTTGATAGCGTGAACTTTTTTCGGGTCCAAATGAATTCCTGTGGAAGTTATCACAAACCCTAGGAATTTGCCGCTGGCCACCACCAGGAAGGATTTGGTAGGATTCATCTTCAATTGATGTGCCCGCATGATATCGAATATTGCCTTCACATCGGTTATGTGATCACCTTTGGCGCGACTTTTCACTGCAATGTTGTCAACATAGCATTCCACTGTTTTACGCATGTGCTCGTGAAAAAATAGCATTCATAGCTCTCTGATATGTAGCCCCCGCATTCTTCAGTCCGAAGGGCATGACGGTGTAGCAGTATAACCCCAGTGGTGTCCTGAAAGAAGTATGTTTTTCATCATCAGGATACATTTTGATTTGGTTATACCTTGAGAATCCATCCATGATGGACATGCGCTCAAATCCACATGTATTGTCAATCATGACATCCGTGATTGGGAGAGGGAATTCTTCTTTGGGATAGACCTCATTTAGATTGCGAAAATCAATGCAAATCTGGATCTTTCCGTTCTTTTTGGCAATGGGAACGATATTGGCTACCCAATCAGAATGTTGTTCTTCTCTAATGAAGCCAGAGTCTATAAGTTTTTTGACCTCTGACTGAATTGCCTCCATTACTTCTGGACGGAACTGTCGCTGCTGTTTTTTGACTGGCTTTACGTCCGAATTAATGTTGAGGTGATGCATAGCCACTCGAGGATCAAGTCCAGGCAAGTCCTTGTAATTCCAGGTGAAAACATCTATATATTCTCGCACAATAGATATTAAATCTTCTTTCTCAGAGGGCGACAGGTTTTGCTTATAAAGATGGGCTTAGGATTAGCCTCATCTCCTAGATTAATTTGAGCAACCTTATCCTCCGTGGGTGGCTCTAGCTGTTCAAAGCGAGTATCCCAAAGAGGATTTAAGTGTTTGATCCAAGGATCTGTATCAGATTGGATCATTTCTTTATCTCTGTCTTCAGGTGGCTGGTTGAGACCATATTCACTAAAAGTTCTCTGAAGATGTTGCCGACACTAACATCTGACTCCCACGATGACGTGCCCGATGAGTAATTATGGCATAATGACTCTTCAGATTCAGAGGCAAATGGGATCGGAGTTGACACATAGCCCAACCCCCTGCAAGTTCGATGATAATAATCAGGGGTTTTCCCTTTTGGAACGAAAGATCGGAGTAGTGTTCTCCTTCCTTTGCCAAAGTTCAACCCAGGTCCGTTTGTCAGATTATACCCCATGCTTCCATCATTCTGAGTACATTTGGCTCATAATGAATGAACTGAGGAGGTTCCTTCTCGCTTTTGATTCTTCACGAGACATTGGCTCGGATTTGATTTGTCCGAAAAGAATTGATTTTTGGCCTTCCATCTTACTAGAACCATAAATATTGATTCTTGTGCATCACCAGCATCTTGGTATATTTTGAAGGATGATTTCACTGGTACATGCAATGATATTAAAGCATCCATTGCCGGCCAGGGATCATCATTCACTTCAATACTAGTGTCTGACGGCACTGAATCAGAAGCGAACACAGAAAGATAAGCCAAATCTAATTCTTCATTAGTATACCATCTGCCTACATCATTAGCAGTGTTATCAACATCGAGCTTATTAATGCTCGTTACAAGTGGATCTAGTTCCCACATGCACTCTTCTTTCTCCAGCTCGGTGTCAGCTTCATTACAGAGTCCGGCTCCCCTGGTTGCGGGATCCATTTGTTTCCACAGAGTCCCAATACAGGAGAGAGTCTATGAAATAGTTCTCGACTCCCTTGAGCCTTTTGGCAATCAACATTCGTACCTTTCCGCTCCCATCGATGTATTTCATGACTTGATGGAGAGTGGAGGGAACGATGGAATTACGATGAATCCATGGTCATCCCAGCAGCAAATTGTATGAGGTGTCGGCATCGATCACGTAGCATGTCACTTCCGACTTTAAGTCCCCAATCTGGCATTTGAGCTTGATCTTCCCTATTAGGCGGGTACCATTGGCATTGAACGCATAAATGGTAGTCTGGGTGGCGCTCAATCGGTGGGTAGGAATCCCTAAATGTTGGATGACCCGGCGAGACATAATGCTCAATGCAGACCCTGGATCTACCTGAATGCGGCTTACTTCAAATGATCCGATGTTTCCCTTTAACCTGCATATCATCTGCTGTGAAAGTGATACAGGGAGCGTTTTGGGAGGCGCGGAAGCAATCCTGTATATCTTCCTCCCGTGGTCCAACCGGCACTTAGGTCATGAACACCTCAGCGTCAGCTAGAGCCTCTCTCAAAGCTTCTCTGGTTGACTTTGATAGCCTCAAGAGCTCGTAAAGAGTAATTTGGGCCGAGATATTGGCCAGTTGAGTCAGGACGTCAAAGCGGTAATGTGTTGTGGATCCTTCCGCGATGTCTTTTGAGAGAGCTTTAGAAAATTGAAGCTCTTTCTGTCTCTCCACAGGTTGTTTTGTGGAGGGCTTGGCTGACTCTGTAGCGGATTTTGGAGGTATTGCCGCCATTTTGTCATACTTTTTCAAATATGATTGGCCCGAACGAGTTTCCGCCATAAGTTGGTTGGGTTCTGCAGCAAGAACTATTCTTTTCTCTTCTGAATCATTCAGTGAGGGAACATCAGTTTCTGCTTCGCGGGAAGAAACACACATCACATTGCAGGACGAAGCCTTTGCCTTACCTTTGGACCTTCTGCTGGTAACAGTGCTCCATTGCTGGCCATCCATAAGGTAGGATGAACCCACATAATTTCCCCCTGAGGTTGGAGACAGGTACAAGACCCTTCTCTTGCTAATGGTGAGGGTCAATGTTGATCATTCTTAGTTCCCCTTTTAGGATGGGGACTACTCCAAAGGGTGTTGGAGGTTGTCTTCCAAACTGGAGGAACGATGTCATATTAGCCGTCACTTGCTTCTGCTCTGGACGAAGTTTTAGTACCTCTGCGTCAATCAGAGCCTGAAGGATGTCTTTGAAGACATAACAGCTCTTGGTGTCCCAACATCCTATGATACAGGCAGTAGTTGGAATTATCGGTTTTACCGACTTCTTCAGGACGTCTAGCTTCGGGAAGCATCAGTCTGTTGCTCTTGTTAAGTAATTTGAACAGCGAGTCAACATGTTCGTCCTTGAAGGAATACTGCTTGCTGGCGCGCGGCTGACTTGAAGAGCCCCTTCCCTTGACTGGTTGAGATTTGACAGGGGATTTGTTCTCTGTCGCCAAGTTATCCTTCCTTTTTGTTTGAAGGGACGCATCTGGCGCACGCCTTGTCGACCTTTCGGGTCTGAGTTTGTTTTCTTCTGCCCTAACCCTGGCTATAATTTCTTCAGCCTGTTCACCTTGCTGGATCAATTGTTTCCAGATGCGGCTTTCAGCAACTCCTATTTGGGCGAGGATTGAAGTTTGTAGATTGTGGCGGCATGCTTCCACCAGGGTGACCTGGGTCATACCGCTTGGACATCGGAGTGCTACATTCCAAAATCTTTCTACAAATGATTTGACGGACTCCCCCTTTCGTTGCTTTGTAGCCAAAAGAGTAGGCATTATGACCTCTGAGTCGTCTTCAAAGAAGCGTGTCAGGAAGAGCTTCTCCAAATCGCCCGAATTTTTAATGGAGCCTTCCGAAAGCTTCATGAACCATTCAAAGGCGAGCCCTTTTAGGGTGCCGATGAACAAACGTGTCAGGATGGCATCGTTATCTACCACGTTCCCCGTCTGAGATTTAAAGTAGTAGATATGTTGGTTCGGTGACCCTTTGCCGTCAAATGCTTGGAGGATCGGGGCTTTGAACTTGGGAGGGCATGGAACAAGGTTCCACTCGGCTGGATATGGTCGGACTACTACTTTTTGGAGGCCTTTTCGATTAGTAAGGGCCTCAAGACGTTGCTCTAGTTGATTCATTCTTTTAGAATGAACCCCTCCATGGTCTCGGTTGTCTTTCTCCTGCGATGAGGATTTAGACGAGGCAGAAGTAGATTGCTCTTTCTCCTCAATATGTACAGAAGATGAGCTTTCTCCCTCTTTTCGTTTGCCTTTAGACTTTTTAGAGGAAGCTTTGTCGGTTGACTTTCTCTTATCTTCAAGCAATTGTGCCAGCATCTGCTTGAGGGTATCGATAGATTCTTGATGAGCATGAATCATCTCGAATTATTCCTTCTGGACCTGGGCTTGCTGCTCCAAGCACCTGGCTGTCTCCTCAGGAGTATTTGTCATGCATATAAAGGCCTTCTTCTCTATGGAAGAGTTCGAAGCCTGTGACTCTGCAATAGTGAATGCGAGTCATTTACTTCAATGCCCCGAGCCAGGGCACTATAATTGATCGGGACAATTACCCAGTCCGAGTGCGAGTATGTCGGTACCCTCCTTCTGGTTCTGTGTCAGACTCGTCGGAGTTGACCATAGGTTGCTTTCCCCTACTCCTGCTTGTCATCTTTGCAGTAACTTCAGGGTACTCAGTGTCAGAGAAAGTCCTCCTTCTTGTAAGTTCACCTAGAGGGAGGGTGAATAGGTGATGGCTAATCTAATGGTCACTAAATGACAAATAATGCGGAATTAAAAACTATTATGACCTAAACAAACTATTACACTAAAAACCACATATAACACAAGAGTGTTACCGAATTCCCCGTGAAGGGCTCTGGACAAACTCCTCTAAATTCCCCTAGATAAGGGTTGAGGTGCCGCGTTGGCTCTCTTGGCTGAATACAAGTGTTAGCAAACAATCCCACGCATGTATATCAATGAGCACAAATGAATATATCAAGCATATAAAGATAGACAATAAAAGTGTGCAAGATATAAAGACAAAGAGAGAGAGAGAGAGAGAGAGAAGAGAGAGAGAGAGAGAGAGAGCAATCGCAAATACAAGGGATTTGTTTCGAGGTTCGAGCACACTTGCTCTACATCCCCGCCTTCAACACACGAAGGATTTTCACTATGCTTGATCCCAATGGATCACTCCTCGGTGCCGCAACACCTACAAACCCTCGGACTCTCTAGTCCCGTACACACCGCAAGCTCACTAGCTCGCAAGGCCGCACCTCAAACCAAGAGTTCACACACGAATTCTAAACCACCGCGAACACACTTGTCCGCCTCCTCAAAGAACAAGAAAAGATCTTTGGTGATCACAACACTTTGATCACCTAAAACAATCTCACTACAACACTCCTATAGGATGAGTATGTCTATGAATTACTCAAGTGTTTGTGAGAAAACAAGGATGAGAATGTGTGGAGGAAAACCTCAAGAAATCACTTTTAAACACTCTTGATAAAAACTCCCCTTTTGATTGGAAGTATTAGCTCTCAATTTAGTGGAGAAAACTCTTTTAATGAAGTAGGAAAAACTGGCTCAAAGTCCACTAATAATCTTAGTTAAAAACAATGCCCAAACCCCCAAATTTATAGGCTCAGAAAAACTAGCCGTTGGAGGCCGTAAGGCCTGTCGGTTGATTGCCCGGTCGACCGGCCAACGGTCATATTTCAGACCGTTGTGCCATCGGTCGACGGTCGGTTGACCGAGGCCAGGAAACAGAGAGCTGGTCTCTCTGTCCGGTCGACCGCCCGGTCGACCGGGGCTTTCCAGAGAGCAGATGCTCTCTGGCGGTCGACCGGGTGGGTCGACCGGCCCTCCTGCTAGACATGGGCGTGCACGTCTGTGCACGTCGGTCGACCGCCCGGTCGACCGACTTCAGAACTCGATCGATCGGTCGGTCGACCGCTGAAGCCTGGAAACAGATCTGAAATAGGGATTAAAACTTGGTTATTTTTGACTCAATAAAATCCCATAAATTCACAGAAAATCTACAAAAATAGTTTTAGTGTTATACTTTGATAAACAAATATGCTTGCACAAAATCAAGGCATGTTACAAATAATTTGAACTAATTTTGTAACTTGGAAAATTTTGCTTAAAACAAAAACGGTGTTTTTCCAAACTTGATTTTTCCAAAACATAAATTCTTTTATGAAAACTCATCTATACCAAGAGTGTGTGTGTATATGATACTTGAGCAATCCACCAACTACTTTATCCTTTACATTTTATCTAAAAATAAAATCTTCTAAAAACAAACTTAGACTCAAGTCTTCATCTTCTTGAAGTCTTCACTTGAAGTCTTCTCATCTTCTTGACTTGGTCCAAAACACCGTGCTAGCTCCAAAAACTTGACTTCAAATCCTTTGTTGAAGCTTTGCACCTACTAAGATCTTGATCATAAATCTGTCACTAATTAAACACAAGATCATTAGTAAACATAACTACATGAGTTGATCATCATCAAAACTAGAGTGATGGGCCTTCGGGCCAACAATCTCCCCCTTTTTGATGATGACAAAACTCATGAAGTTATATGTGCATAGATTAAAGTAAAGCTTCAAAGAAGCTCCCCCTTAACTCATGCATAACAAATAAACAATAAATATGCAATGAATGCTCATAAACATGTATGCAAATCTAGGAGATAAGAATGCTAACAAGCATAAAACAAATCAAATTCTTTTTTCTCCTATTTGCAAAACAAAACATATATGCATAAACAATCCTTTTTCACAAAAGTCAATGGATGCCATGAATATAAAAGTATAATGCACAAACAAATATAAATGCACAAAAATATAGCCAAATACAAGGATCTCCCTAAGGTGGTTAAACCAAATGTAAGGGTTAGGCTCTGATACCAATTGAAATCACCTAGAGGGGGGGTGAATAGGTGATGGCTATATAAAATGACAATTATGAGAATTTAAAACTATTTAAAATGATGAACACAAATAAACTACTTGCAAGTAAGTGAACAATATAAAAGAGCAAGTAAAAGAGATAGAGTTTAGAGAAATTTGATCAAACGCAAACACAAGGAATTTTTTCGAGGTTCGAGCCACGCTCTACGTCCCCGCCTTCACACTTGAAGGATTTCCACTATTGGTGATCCCACTGGATCGTCAATACAAGGACACACTTGTCCTATCTCTCGTGATGCCGCAACACCACTTGGAGCACAAGCGCTCGCTTGAGGCCGATGCCTTTACAACTTCGCTCAATGAAATAAGTTGATCACACTTGATCACAAAAGGCTCACTTCGCACAATCCTATAACCAATATGAAAGAGATGATACTTGGGATTGTGAAGTGTAAAAAACTAGAGAGAAGTAGAGAGGTTTGCTTCAAGAAAGTGTTGGAAACTTTTGGCTTAGAGAGAAAATCTTTTTCTAAAATGAAAGGCTTTTGAAAACTTGTAAATCTTATATGTAAATCTTGTATCTTGTTTGTAAAATAGTCCCACTATTTATAGGGAATGGAAAACAACCTACACAGCTCAATAGAGTCGTTGGGGTGAAACCCAACAAAATCTGTCCAGAAAAATAGAGCTGTTGGAGTCTGTCAGAACTTCTGACAGCTAACGGTCGACCGGGCCGGTCGACCGCCAACGGTCCAAAATCTCACCGTTGGGGAGGTCGGTCGACTGGGCGGCCGGCCGAGACCAAATCCAGAGAGCAACTCTCTCTGTCGGTCGACCGTTGCGGTCGGCCGAAGAAAAAACAGAGAGCAAACCAAGTTTGCTCGGTCGGACGCTCGGTCGGCTGACGTGCACACATGCACAGCGTGCACGTCGGTCGACTGGGTCGGTCGATCGGACACTGCCAGAACTCTTTTCCAGAGTCTGCTAAAGAAAGAAGGGATTTTTGGTTAAAAATATTTTGGTCAAGGATTTATAAAACATGGTTCTAGGACTTATAAAACTCAGAGTGTGATCATAGATCAACACCCAAACATGTTAGAACTTTATTTGATGAAAATCCTTTTAGGTAAAATGATTTTTCTAAAAACTAATTTTCCAAACACGGTTTTCCAAAAACTAAGTTAGAAATTTTGATATTAAAATTGTTTTGAAGCCATGAAGCAATACTAAGTGTGTGTGTGTGTGATACACTCCCAAATATTCTACCTCTATCATCTAGATTTTGACAAAATCATCTAAAAATAAAAACTCTAAAGAAAATTACACTCTTGTGTTCTTCTTCTTTGTATGATCCGGGAGCGCTTCTATTGTGCTAGGCTCGGGGATCCAAATCCTTTGCGGCGTCCAAAAGCGTGAGTCTTGAGTTGGAGCCGTTAAATCAACAAATGTATTTTCCTGAAACTTATGTAAACAAAATTGTTAAAAACATAACTAAATATGTTTTGTTATCATCAAAATGTCGGGCTAATGGCCTTTGGGCCAACAATCCCCCTTTTTGATGATGACAAAACATATATAGTTATCTCAAATATTTTGGGTGGAGACTTCTAGTGAAGCTCCCCCTCAAAACATGCATATAAATCTCAAATTCTTCTCCCCCTTTTTGTCAATCATCAACAAAGGGGTTAAAGTAAAAAACAAAATTTTCTCCCCCTTTTTGTCATAAACAAAGAGACCAATAAAGTGGTAAACTCAAATCAATAAATAGTTATATGCGATATACATTCATGAAGAGGAAGACGATTAAGTAACTTCCCTACACATATACATTACATGAAAGAGGGATGACAAGCCCTAATTCACATAACGCATAATATGCAATGCATAAGAGGAGATGTGAAGCTCCCCCTACACACGTGTACCACATAAAGAAGAGTTGTCAAGCTCCTAAATACAAGATACACTCAACATGAATCTATAGTAGAAGAGATGTTAAGCTCTCCTTGCATATAGGCAATACAACTCAAAAATAATTTTCTTTTAATTTTTCTTAAACAAAATTTTTAAAGGTATCAGAGCTTTTGTAAAACAAACAAATTTTAAGATATCAAACTGAAAATAATCATTATTGTAAATCATATTGATACCAATTGAAATTTAACAATATGAAGTTGAAAACATATTGATACCAATAGTAAACATATGATCAAAAAATTTTATTTTTCATCATAAACTTTGTGCTTTTAAAAATGTGAACCAATTGTAAGTTAAGCACATGAAAATCATATATATGTATGAAAAAAAAGTATATCAATTGACATTGATACATACATATATAATAGAACAAAAATGAGTATATACAAATATAGAGTCAAATTGATACCAATTGAAACGATTCAATGATACCAATTGAAACAATAATAAGATCATGTGTATATCTCATAAACATTGAAGAATAAATAACTAGTTAAATTAATTTTTGAAAAACTAGTTAAAGATCCTTCAAAACATGGAATCAAAACATATGTTTTTCATGAACCATACCAAATACACATGAATCGACACTCAAATCGATAAAGCTCAAAAATATGTTCATGAAACAAAGTCATGACAAAACAAATAAAATGTGAGTGTACAAAAGTCACGCGTTTAGCATTTTCATGAAAATAGTCAATGAAGCTCAAATCAAACATGAATAACATTTTATCAAACAAATCAGGAAAATTTATTTTTCTTTAAAAACAAATACTTATAGGTATACGTATGATTTATCTAAATCTAACAATATGCATACATATTCCAAACATAAAACGAGTCTATTAATAGTATTTGCATGAAGGTAAGAGACTCAAAAAGGATATACATGTATATTTATTAGATTTTAATAAAAATTACATATACATGAAGTAAAAACATGAAAATTGGCAAAACAAGTGTAAATGAGAGAATCATCAAAACTAGGCTATACATGTGCATATAGTGGGTACAAATGAGCATGAAGTGCAAACATATATGAATCAATTTGTTCTCACTATTTGTACATGTATAAATACAAGTTTTGATAAAAATTACATTTAAACTAATATTTACCACATGAAGCACAAAACCTAAAACATGAACATGCTAAAAATATGATATATGAACAAGCATGTAAATAAATTAGGAGTTAGAAATAGTTACCAAACCAAGGAACTATTCCAAATCTCCAAAACATGGTGGCCTTTCCACAAAAACTCCTTGATAGCGGTGCAACAAATGTATGTCCTTCTAGTCCATGCAACCACCACCAAGGCATCAAATCTCTCATGTCTTGTGAGAGCCCTCACCTACATCAAATACACATGGTGGGGATTTTGGTACCCATTTCTTTTGGGTCCACGAGGGTTAGCATTTAATGGAACCCAAAACTTTTTGTTATTAGCAAAATTAATATGATGCAACTTGTCATAACAAAACTTTTCTAAATGGCCTTTGCGGCCCCAATGTGTACACTTGTACACCTTAGGATGCATATGGGTGTGGGTGTGGTCATGTCGTGCAACATATGCATGATGATGATGTGCATGAATATGAGGAGTTTGTTTCTTTGAAAACATAGACTCCAACTAGAATGATTAAAAGCATAGAGCTCAAAGTTGAGCTCAAACTATCAATTTTATTTTTTAAAAATTCAATCTCACTATCATCAATGGTGACATGTAGAGAAAGGTGAGATATAGAGTCATTTTCTTATTCTTTTAGAAAAACTTTCTTCTTTTTCACAAAATTTCTTTTCAAACAAGAGTTTTCTTTGAAAAAAATTTCCTTTTGTTTTTCCACCAAACACAATTTTATTTTTCAAAGACATATTTCCTTCACACAAATCATTCAATTTGGAAAACAAGGAAACATTTTCATTTTTCAAATCTTCCTTTTCTTTTCTAAACATGTAATTTTAGTTTTAAAAGAATCATTCTCTTTTAGCATGCAATCAAATTCTTTTTCAAAATTTTATTATCTTTTCTAAGCATGTCATATTTCTCAAGTAATTGTTGGCAAAATGAAGTGAGCTCATCATATGACATGTCATTTTCATCTACCTCGGATTCGGTAGTTACCTCAAGAGGGTTATCCCTTGGACCATATAGCACAAGTTGGAGGTGTCGCTTCCAACGTCCGAATCGCTCCCGGCATAATATAGATCCTTTTCGCCAAGGGAGGTGATGATGTTCCATGCTACAAATGCCGAATCAACATTAAAAACCCTAGATAGATAATCATCATTTAGGGTACTCTTCAAAGTATTTAGGGATTTTGTATTAGCCTCAATATTCTTGCCATTTAAATAATCATTTTAGTTGTGGCAAGATAAACATGAATGCCTAGGGCTTGAGGTACAAAAACATCTTAACCTTCCAAATTTGAATGTTAAGAATGTCAAAAGTGGGTGGTGACATGAAATCCATAGTGTGTATACAACTATTGTGATTAGCCTAAAATGAGGATCTTTAACTCTAGGTTGTAAGACCCAAATCAAGAGCACTTGGCTCTGATACCAATTGTAAGTTCACTTAGAGGGGGGGTGAATAGGTGATGGCTAATCTAATGGTCACTAAATGACAAATAATGCGGAATTAAAAACTATTATGACCTAAACAAACTATTATACTAAAACACCACGTATAACACAAGAGTGTTGCCGAATTCCCCGTGAGGGCTCTGGACAAACTCCTCTAGATTCCCCTAGATAAGGGTTGAGGTGCCGCGTTGGCTCTCTTGGTTGAATACCAGTGTTAGCAAACAATCCCACGCATGTATATCAATGAGCACAAATGAATATATCAAGCATATAAAGATAGACAATAAAAGTGTGCAAGATATAAAGACAAAAGAGAGAGAGAGAGAGAGAGTGAGTGAGCAATCGCAAACATAAGGGATTTGTTTCGAGGTTCGAGCACACTTGCTCTACATCCCCGCCTTCGACACACGAAGGATTTCCACTATGCTTGATCCAATTGGATCACTTCTCAGTGCCGCAACACCTACAAACCCTCGGACTCTCTAGTCCCGTACACACCGCAAGCTCACTAGCTCGCCGAGGCCGCACCTCAAACCAAGAGTTCACACACGAACTCTAAACCACCGCGAACACACTTGTCCACCTCCTCAAAGAACAAAGAAAAGATCTTGGTGATCACAACACTTTGATCACCTAAAACAATCTCACTACAACACTCCTATAGGATGAGTATGTCTATGAATTGCTCAAGTGTTTGTGAGAAAACAAGGATGAGAATGTGCGGAGGAGAACCTCAAGAAATCACTTTTAAACACTCTTGATAAAAACTCCCCTTTTGATTGGAAATATTAGCTCTCATTTAGTGGAGAAAACTCTTTTAATGAAGTGGGAAAAACTGGCTCAAAGTCCACTAAAAATCTTAGTTAAAAACAATGCCCAAACTTCCAAATTTATAGGCTCAGAAAAACTAGCTGTTGGAGCCTGTCAGGCCTGTCGGTCGACTGCCCGGTCGACCGGCCAACGGTCATATTTCTGACCATTATGCCATCGGTCGACGGGTCGGTCGACCGAGGCCAGGAAACAGAGAGCTGGTCTCTCTGTCCGGTCGACCGCGGTCGACCGGGGCTTTCCAGAGAGCAGATGCTCTCTGGCGGTCGACCGGGTGGGTCGACCGGCCCTCCTGCCAGACATGGGCGTGCACGTCTGTGCACGTCGGTCGACCGCCCGGTCGACCGACTTCAGAACTCGGTCGACCGGTCGGTCGACCACTGAAGCCTAGAAACAGATCTGAAATAGGGATTAAAACTTGGTATTTTTGACTCAATAAAATCCCATAAATTCACAGAAAATCTACAAAATAGTTTCAGTGTTATACTTTGATAAATAAATATGCTTGCACAAAATCAAGGCATGTTACAAATAATTTGAACTAGTTTTGTAACTTGAAAAAATTTGCTTAAAACAAAAACGGTATTTTTCCAAACTGGTTTTTCCAAAATTATTTTTCAAAAACATAAATTCTTTTATGAAAACTCATCTATACCAAGAGTGTGTGTATATATGATACTTGAGCAATCCACCCACTACTCTATCCTTTACATTTTATCTAAAAATAGAATCTTCTAAAAACAAACCTAGACTCAAGTCTTCATCTTCTTGAAGTCTTCACTTGAAGTCTTCTCATCTTCTTGACTTGGTTCAAACACGTGCTAGCTCCAAAAACTTGACTTCAAATCCTTTGTTGAAGCTTTGCACCTACTAAGATCTTGATCATAAATCTGTCACTAATTAAACACAAAATCATTAGTAAACATAACTACATGAGTTGATCATCATCAAAACTAGAGTGATGGGCCTTCGGGCCAACACTTCTGTGGGAGCGATTTCTTTTAGCTGATCGGGGAGTTAGAGTCAGCTGTCTGAATCTAGACTGCTGGCTTGCACGTGGACTACAGTGGCACTGAAAGAGCATTGTAATAAGCTGTTCGCAGTAACACGATGGTTTGATCCGACTAGCACTTCTCTTCCTTGTCAAATAATCCCATAGATCTGTGGGAAGGGGATCGAAGAGATTAGCCTCAGATTGTCGAGGGCTTTTCAACTTGCGAGGGTTCTCCTTGCTTCGTAAAGCTGAAACACAAGGTTCTGAGATGTGGGGCTCATGAACGCAGCTCTTGCGTTGCGGTACTGAAACGCGAGTCTGGCGTCTCTACTGGGAAGAGACGTGGCTCTCGCATTACTGATTTTCACATCTGGGTAAAGATGCTTAAGAAACGCAGGGTTGCTGGGTCCCGCGTACAGAGGCGCGGGTCTCGTGTCTTTGATAAAGAGCACGGACTTCACGTTGCTGCTTGTGGCGTTTGGGAAGCGGTGCTTCAGAAACGCGAGCTTGGTGAATCTCACGTTTAGGTTGCCAAACGCGGACTTCACGTGTCTGACATGGTTCAGAAGAGACGCCGGTTTGAACCTCACGTCCTACCTCTGTTGGACAAACAGTTGTTCCAACTTGTAGTTGACGCGCACGCCGCCTCTGTCGCCGCTCGGCATTCCGGTTATGTCATGTGGGTTGAAGGGAACCCCCGTAACCTGGCGCTGAGGAAGGGGATGAACAGGCTGAACATCAGGAACGTTAACCACGCGGGTCTCCTGGGAGACGTTGGCGTGGGCGTTATGCATGATGCGATTAGCCACGACATCCTTCTCACTAGTCGCGTCTGAGAGAATCTCAGAATGGACTTGAGAGTAAGTCCCCGAAGAAACTTTTTGGTAGACCCGCGCCTTTGGGCTCTTGGAGCCAGAAGAGAGGAACTCTTCATACTTTGCCCGGTCGAATTCTACAAGTGATTCGACCGTTTTTCCCATACAGGTGACGTCACCTAGCACCACAACTTGCTCGTCAGTAAAGAAAGTGGTCCCCAGCAGAGTCGTCATCTCTTGGTGGTGGGAGAAAGTTCCTTGTAAAATTTCCTTAAATCAAATGAAAGATTACAACGGATTAACACTCCGACTACAAGGGAGGGAAGATGTTCAGAATTGAATCTCCCCTTCTTTAATGCTGGGTTCTTGGTGTGGCAGTAGAAAGTGAATCTTATTTTTTGTTGACCAAGTGAGCGTCAGGACCTCTTGGGAATCCTCTCTTTGGATAGCAGACGGAGTAGCACAGCTCCTGTCGACTAGGAATCTCAAAGAGATTGTAGGCAAAGATTAACTTGTACGCACAAGTTGTTCGAAGAGTTGAACTCTCTCTTTCTTTTCGGTGGAAGTCTTGGTGCTTCTACAGCTCACAGTCAGAATTATAGAGGTTTCAGGGGTGAACGTGCCTCCTAAAAACGCTCCATAATGGCGGCTAACTTCCTATTTATGTGGGTAGTAATTGACCCAATAACGAGGGCAGTTATAACTGAGACGCGGGTTTCGACCCTCGCGTCTTGGTGCTACAGTGATGCAGAGACGCGGGTTTCGACCCTCGCATCTTGGTACCGCAGTGATGCTGATACGCGGGTCTTGACCCTCGCATCTTGGTGGCGCCACGTCTTGACCCTCGCGTCTTGGTGGCACAGTGATGCTGAGACACGAGTTTGACCCTCACAACTTGGCGGTGCGGTGCAGTGATGCTGAAATTAGCCCTGCGTCTGAAGTTTGGACTGCTTTTTGATGACTCGTCTTTAGTGATTTTTATACAGTCCACATTAACAAAAAAATTATATTCTTGTTTTAGCTTTCCTTCAGACGATGAACTAATCATAGTTTCCTCTTATTTTTACAATGCACTATACTCCTGATCCTCTGAACCGTCTTTTTGGAACAGCCAGGGGGGGTGGCAATGTTAGCCTGCAGTTCTAGGGGCAGGCTTCACTATTCAACGAGCGGAGCGCTCCTGGTCGGGATGCACTTATTCATGCTGGGGATCAGCACACCATGAGGAGCATCTTAATTACTGCTCCCCTTGAAGATTTGACCGAAGAATCTATCGAAAGCTCGGCTTCATGTTTGGAGATGCAGCGCCAGACAATGATCACCAGCTGCTAACTGGAGAGGGGCAGTAGATTTTCAAACTAGATGGCGAGAAGTATTATCTCCCATCTAGCAAGTGCCATTTTCCCTTATCCTTCTTTCAATGTGTGACGAGGGCTCGAAAGATGCAGTAGCAAGTGACGCGGACTACCGATTCCGTTCACGTGGGGAAGTTGATAGCTCCATCTCCTGGTTATACAAGGGCGAGTCCTCCTCGCTGTTATATTGGGTCTCCATCCCGAGAACGTACTTTCGGACATCCTAGGAGAAAATCCCGCGGTGGCTCAGACTTTTGGCAATCAGTTCTTAAGGCTCATGGTAATTATCCAGCCACTAATTTCAGGACCCCTGGGTGGATTAAAAGGTTACACTCTCCATTTATTTAGAGTTTTGTTGATAACAAAACAAATAAGAGCTATTTGGTACTAATTAGTTTGTTCAAGATAAGTTTCAGGTTAGTACCATATTTGGAGGCCATTGCTTAGCTTTTGCAAGAATTCTAGGCTCATGGAGCATATAAGGTAAATGGCGCATCAAGGAAGAAACATAGAGGAGAAGACTCTAGCAAGGCATTGCATGGCTCAAGATTTCAAGATTGCTCAAGAGACTTCATTAGATTTGTTCCTAGTTTTATAGTTTATTAAAGAATAGTGAATAGGTTTGAAGCTCTATCACACACATTTTTGCGCACATATCATTTCCAAGAATATTCCCTATAAATATGTAAAATTATTTTAATTTAAAGCCTCTTGTTTATAAACTCAATTTTGGGTATTATACATGTTTCAAATCAAAACTATTTTGTTAGATTTCAAATCCCTTCAAAATTCTGTTTCAGTTTGATTTTTGGCCTGATCCGGTCGACCGACCGGTCGACCGACACTATGTCAGGACAGGTCGGTCGACCGACCCAGTCGACCGAGCTTCTGGCTGTTTTGGTGCGCATCCGTGTGCACGTTTCCCGGTCGACCGGGCGATCGACCGAAGCCCTTCGGTCGACCGGGCGGCTGGCCGACTGAAGTGCAGTTGCTCTCTGTTTCTGCCCAGTCAACCGGGCGGTCGACCGGAAGCCCGCAA
>JAVJIF010014359.1:0-72612 GCA_038442645.1 Agave tequilana | reverse complement strand
CAACTCAGCAACTAAATGGAATATCATACTAAATGACTTCAAGAAGAACCCAACATGAGCCAACTGACTCAACAACTGATGTCTTCAAGACGGTCTAATAAATCTGAGTAGAGCAACACCACATAATCAACTTCAGCTCAACAAACTAGATGTACGCCACCTTATGCAAGCTCAACTATCTTCTCATCGGAGATCAAATGTTCATCAAAATCACCACTTTGCACCTCTACGTGAAGTCCAAATTTCAGCTTCTGCTGCCAAATTTTGAGAACCCAATAACCCAAATAGTTTCATACGGGCTGCACCACCAAACGACTGCGCTATCACGCTGCCTACGTACCCTCTGCCCAAGGGATCAAGCCTCTCGTAGTTCATTCAATGAGCTCCACCGAGCTCAACCAACTCTCTTTTTTGCAACAACGAACCCAACTGGCCGAGCCAAATGGACCTCATCAACATGAGATACATGCTTCTTTACAATCCTCCTTCGCGGGATTCTCTTTGGTTCCTCTAGCTGCATCTGACTATTTTTTTGACATGCTCAGTGTCCATATCGGCTACTTGATCTCCACCCGGTGTCACGACCAATGGAATCTCAGACGATGCTGAACAATTGGATAATGTGGAGTAGCATCAACTTTCATCCGCTGCGATACTTCTGAATTGGTCTTCATTGTCTCCCCCTACTGAGAGATGATAGGCTTCACCATTGAAACCTCATCCAATGTGACATGTCTGCTCGAGAGACTCTTTGTTTTTCAGATCCCATAACTTATAACCTTTCAAGTCTTTCTTGTATCCCAAATACACCAATTTGTTCACCTTAGAGTCCAACATGTCTTTCTTGACATAAACATAGGCGGACAACCAAATACTCTAAGTGAACCATGGTCACGAGCAGCTCACCTGACCAAATCTCCAAAGGAGTCTTATCTCCTATCGCAGTTGTTAGTAGAATATTCAAGAGACGACTAGCATACTCAATCGCCTCAGTCTAAAACGATTTGTCTAACGATGAATTAGACAACAAATACTGAGGCTTCTCCAATAAGACTGGTTCACCTCTCTGGCTACACCATCTTTTCCATCTGTGAAGTGGGTCTCATACCATTCTTCTGGCCAAATTGAAGGAAAGAATCTTTGTACTCAACATGATCATACCAGAGCACCTCGATTTTCATACCTGTCTGATTTTCTATCAGATTCTTCCACTTCACCAACAAGTCTAGGGCTTCAACTCTCTGTCTCATGGGGTATACCCAACAACACTAGAATAATCATCGACAATTGAGACAAAGTAGCTATGGCCTCCAAGTGATGCATTCTTGGTAAGACCCAAACATCCACGTGAATCAACTCAAGAAGACCATAAAATGGTAGTATCAGCACCAAATTTCACCTTTTCTTGTTCAAAAATACAATTGTCACGTGCTTCAAATTGCAGGTCGATGTACCTCCCAATGCTTGATCTGACTTCAAGCCAACCTGTCCGAGCCTACTGGGTTATGATCCGGTAGAATCGCTATCCAACTGTCTTAAAGATGCCAATTTAGTAATTGCACTACCCATCAAGTAGTACACGTTGCGTCTAGTGCCCTTCAGAACAACCCAACGAGCCGTTTGACATCTTGAGAACGCCTTCTCTAAGAGTCCCTCTGAGGCCCCCTACTTCCAAAACTTCAACTGAGTTATATTCTTTGTCATACTAGAAATATATCTCACCTTCTTTAACTCTCTCATTGTCTTATCATACATCTTTATACGAAAACTGTACCCTCACCAACCAACCGGCATGTGTGATCGTCTTCATGGACATCAAACCGCCATCCAGCTCCCTTAAAGCTAGCAAATAACTTCCTTCTGGGACAAATGTGGTAGGTAGAGCCCGTATCTAATACCCACTCAGACGCATCTGAATGACAACCTGATGGAGTAATAGAAAGCGAAAAGCAAGAAGAATCAGAATCATTACCATTCAACTTTACGACATTGGCCTCTGATTGTGACTCCTCCTCCGACTTATTGAGCTTTGGACAATCACTTTTTCAGTGTCCTTTCTCTTTACATAAGGCGCACTGATCTTTCTCAATTGTGATTACTAACCATGGGTTTCTAATTGGATTTCTGCTGATTTTCTCTTCTTCGGTTTGGGCTACTTCCTCTCACGGGCAATACCTCTGTCGATGTGTCACTGGTAGAACACTCTTTGTTCTTTCTCCTCAATTCAAGGTTCACAAGAGCAGTGATCATCTCACTGTAGCTAAGGGATGTCCTCCCATTAATCAAGGTAAGCACAAAGGTCTCATATCCCTCATCGAAGAGAGAACTCAACAATATCAACGCCTTGTCTTCATCCTCGATCATTACATCCAAATTTGCCAAGAAGCTTCGTGTAGTTGTTGATGTGATCACTAATGGAGAATCCACCCTTTAACTGAAAATGGTAAAGTCTCCTCTTCAAATGCAAGCGGTTCTCGACATTCTTCGTCAAGTACTTACTCGTTAGAATCTCCCCAATCGACTTCACAAAAGTCTCATTCATCACATCATACTTTACATCATGTGTTAAGCAAGACCTAATGACGCCATATGCCGTCCTATTCATCTTCTTTCAAACATTCTCATCTATTTTGTCGGTATCTCTTGAAGATCAAGAGTTCCTCCAAATTTTACACAATTAGTACATTCATTACCTCATATCTCCACAATCCAAATTGTTTGTGCCATCAAACTTTATCACATCTATTTTCATGTGATGAACAATCTAAATGTTTCTTTACTGGAAGAGAATCAATCTCACTGGAGTATCTCTGGCCATTTCTCCAATATTCTCAACCACACAATTGCACAATTATGGAATGAAAGTACGAATGATAAAGTTCAGATTTTTACCTCCATATGAAACCCAAAGATGGGTTTTCAATTAATCTCTCCACCAAGATGAAGACGAGATTCAATACGGTAAAAATCTGATTTTTATCCAATCGAAGCTTCCAATCTCCAAGATCCAAGCTTCAAACCAAAGATCCACTCACCAAACGTTTGTAGACAAGATCCAATCTGATAAAATATGAAAAATCTGATTTTTATCTGATAAAAATCCGATTTTTATCCAACAAATGCTTCAGATTCAGAAAATCTAAGCTTCCCTCAACGATCCAATTCACCAATCGTAGGCCAATAAGAGTCGCCTAGAGCTCTGATACCACTTGTCGGGGGCTGGAGCCTAGTGCATGCCCAGAATAACAAACCACACAAAGAGAAAGGGAGACAGGGATTTACGAGGTTTGGCAAGATATCTACGTCCTCGAGCAGAAGAGAGCTATTGATGATTTACATAAGATTACAAGAGGATTAGAATTGGTTTCTCTCAGAACTCAAAAATCACCGCTCTCAAAATATGGGTTAAATAGCTCCAGGTCGGGTCCAGAATGAGCTCTGACTCGACTGTCGATCGACCGACCGATCGATCGATCCAAGTATGCGGTCGACCGCCTGGTCGACCACTCAAACTGCAGGACTTACTTGAAATGTCGGTCGACCGACCAAAAGGGGTCTTTTTCCTCGCGCAACATCGGTTTCAATTCTTGTGCATGTCGGCGATCGACCATGTTCGGATTTTTGCCTTGTTTCAAGAGGAGATGATGGTCTAAAAAAATCCAATTGAGTTGGGAAGACGATGGCTTGAAGCAGAAGAAGTAAATCAAGGTGAAGCAGTTTCCTTTTCAGGCTTGCAATTTTTTTATTATTATAGGATACGAATTGGATTAATTCCTATTCAATGAAAGTTTGTTTCTAAAGATTAAAGGGTTTAGATCCTTCTAGATCAAGGAGATCAACTCCTAAAAGGATTGATCAAGATTTTTCAACCATCCAAAGGCCAAGATCTTCTCATGGTCCAAATAAGAGTTGTATTGTAAAATCTTATAAATAAAGGTTGTAACCAAGTATTGTAATTGTCTCAACTAAGATGATCTCAAGGAGGGAAAAAAGATGGAGAACACTAAGGAGATCAGAAGGAAGCCAAGTAAAGAGAGGAGTAAGGTGAAAGTGCATAGAGATAAGATAGTACTCTTGTAATCTAAGGTATAGATTCAAGGGGAAGGTGAATACCCTTGTTGCATCAAGAGGAATGTTTGATTTCTTTGTACCAAGTTATTAATAAGCTCTCTCAAGTTCTCTCCCCGTGGACATAGGCCAAGTTTGAGCTGAACCACATTAAATCCTCTTGTGCTTTCTTTTTACTTTTTGTTTAGGTATTGCTAGTTTGGTTTACAATAGTTTTCTTTTGCAAGTATTGATCATATTGTCAAGTTCTGCAAATGTCGATCTTGGGAGTAAAATTGGTATCGTAGAATATCAATTTCGTCACAACAATTGGTATCAGAGCTAAAGGTTGACGAAGGGCGATATGTCGAAGACAAGAAGTTCTACGACAAAGTTTGAGGTTGAGAAGTTCAATGGCAAAGAAAATTTTGGCTTATGACAAAAGAGGGTGAAGGCGTTGTTGGTGCAACAGGGTCTTCACAAGACCTTATAAGGTAAGTCAGCAAAACCTGCAGGTACGTCAAACGAGGATTAGGAGGAGATGGATCTAAAGGCTGCAAACACGATCCAACTATGTCTTGCAGACAAGGTGATGTACAATATGATGGATGAAGAAACGGCTACATGATTGTGTTTAAGGTTAGAGACGTATATGACGGAAAGCGTCTCTAACAAGCGTATCTCAAGAAACAACATATGGGCTACGCATGAACAAAGGGACAACGGTGTTGGAGCATCTAAACTTCTTTAATAAGGTCATCAGGGAGCTTCTAGCTGTTGATGTCAAGATCGACGAGGAGGACAAGGCGTTGATACTTCTCAGTTCGCTTCTAGAGTCATATGATCACATCGTCACCACCATACTCTACGGTAAGAAAACTCTCATCTTGGAGGAGGTCACGTCAACTCTCTTATCTAATGATATTAGGAAAAGACCAAATCAAGAGGAGCAGACATGATTGAGTTTGGTGGTCACGGGAAGGAAAGGAAGAGAAGGAAAGAAAGGTCCAGGCTCGTCAAAGGCTTGTCACTTTCGTCAGAGGGAGTCATTGAAAGAGATGATTGGAAAGAATGACTGCAAGTATCGACAAGGTGGTGAAGAAGAATGGGCAAGCTGCGGAGGCAGGCGTAGCATTGAGCGGTTAGAGGAAACCGAAGTATTAATGGCTTCTAACGAAGATAACACTTCTCAAGGTAAAGACTGGATATTTGAATGAGGTAGTACGATTCATGTATGTTCCCAAAAGGAGCTGTTCAACTCTTTAGTTGCAAAAGAGGAAGGGATTGTCAAGATGGTGGATGGCTCGACTTGCGAGGTCATTGACACTGGGACAGTCAAGGTTATAAAAAGAGATAGGACGTTGTGTGCTCTGGAGGCAGTCCGATATGTCCCGGAGGCACGCTACAATCTAATATCCATAAGGGTGCTCGATGAAGAAAGATGCCGGATCCAAGTGCGACAAGACGTCGTCACAGTTAGCTAAGGAGACAGGGTAATCCTGGACGGAGAGAAGTGTGGAGGGTTATACATGCTGAAGGAAGGAAACTTAGTTCAAGGTGGAGTTTCAAGAATAAGCTTGGAAGGGACTTCATCGCGAAGTGGAGCTTTAAGAAGACTGCAACGGGACGTGAACCTGGTCAAAGTGTTGTGGGAAGGAGAAAGGGTGCATTTGGGTAAGGCCTGAGATGGCCCAAGCCATGACGGTAAATCAGCCAGAGGTTCCGGAGAGGGGACAAGAATTAAAGCTTCACGACACGGTTACAACCACGGAAAGAATCAAGGTATAATCCGAAATCTCAAGGTGCTTTACTAAAGGCTTGAAAAGCAAGTCAAGGTAGAGATTGATAGGATTTTGCCTTATTTTTAAGAGATGATGGTCAAGAAAATCTAATTGAGTTGGAGAAAGACGATGACTTGAAACAGAAAAAAGCAAATCAAGGTGAAGCAGTTTCCTTTTTAGGCGATTGCAAGTTTTCTTATTATGGTAGTATACGAATTAGATTAAGTTCCTATTCAATGAAGATTTGTTTCTAAAGATCAAAGGGGTCTAGAATCCTTCTAGGTCAAGGATATCAACTCGTAAAAGGATTGATCAAGATTATTCAACCATCAAAGATCAAGATCATTTCATAGTCCAAATAGGAGTTGTATTGTAAAATCCTATAAATAAAGGTTGTAACCAAGCATTGTAATTGCCTCAACTAAGTTGATCTCAAGAAAAAAAAAGGTGGAGAACACTAAGGAGATCAGAAGAAAGCCAAGCAAAGAGAGGAGGAAGGAGAAGCTGCATAGAGATAAGGTAATAATACTCTTGTAATCTAAGGCAAGATTCAAAGGAAAGGTGAATACTCTTGTTGCATCAAGAGGAAGGTTAGATCTCTTTGTACCAAGTTATTAATAAAGCTTTCTCAAGTTCTCTCCCCGTGTACGTAGGCTAAGTTTGGGCCAAACCACGTTAAATTCTCGTGTGTTTTCTTTTCACTCTTTTGTTTAGGTATTGTTAGTTTGTTTTACAATAGTTTTCTTTTACAAGTACTGATCATATTGCCAAGTTCCTCAAACGTCGATCTTGGGAGTACAATTGGTATCGTAGAATATCAATTTCGTCACAACAGACCGAACCTCAGGCATAAAGTTAAAAAACTCTATCCTCCTTTGTTTTTGCCCTCTCTCTCTACATGGTCCATTTTGGCTCTTGCCTATGGTTGCCTTAAGCCAGACTATGGTACAGCTCTTAAAAGGAATGATGTTAGATTGATAACTAGCCATAAAAGATTGTTCAATACTCCGTGGAGACTGTTTGATTTTTTTTATTTTGTTGCATGGTTGATCGAACTTTTTGTTTGGGAAAAAGATCTGACAATCAGCATGATGAAGATTATGATTTTGGTTGAACATGATGAAGATGGTGATTTAGGTTCAACATGATGAAGGTGATGATTGGGTTCGGGGAATAGTGCCATAGTTGTAGGATGGTTTTTTTTTGTAGTTAAGTACTTCGAGAAGCAAGAAGCACCTGTTCGGGAACATTTTTCAAACTGCTATGTGTGTATGTACGTATGTATGTATTTATGCAAGCCTTGGATTGCATTTACGGAAAAATCTGATGGGAACATTTTTTGTAAATGCTATGCTATGTATGTATGTATGTATTTATTTATTTATGCATATATTGGATTGCATTTATTCGTGTATATATGTATTGAATTGCATGACCAACAAGCTCTAACCGGCAATTTTAGTAAAATAAAGGACGCCTCGTGAACTCAATGACTGTTGCAGGTATCTGCAGCAATCATGTTCGATGCCGGAGTAGTGGCATGCTTGGAATATTTAGAAGCAATTCCCTGGTCAGAAGATCAGGAGGAGGAGGTAATATATGTTCTCAGCCAGCTTGAGCTTCACGATTCGGTGGCTGAGGTTCTGAAGAGAGTTTTTTTAGTAGAACCATCGACTTCCTCAAGAGCGGATGCCATCTTCTTGCAACTTCTCGCTGGAGTCCTTCAAGCAAAAGATGAGAAATCTCGGAGGGATATGAAGGCATTGATATCTGGCCTGTTGAGAGAAGATCCAGCCCGAGACAATAACAAACCAGACAGGCAGCTCGATGTCTCTACAGAAACCCTTTACCATCTTTGCCACAAATGCCTCAAGTCTCTTCATATCTGCTTGTCTGAGGCTACCACCACAGATGAGACCCGCCGAGATCGGGGGATTTAATGGGGGAGATAGCTCGAGAAGCTGACAACATGCATTGGCTTGTCGAGATTCTGATAAACAAGAAGTTGGCCGATGAATTTGTCATGCTTTGGGCAGATCAAACCCAGCTCTCTAGCCTGCACCCCAGATTCCATGCATGTATCGGTTTGAGATCAGCAGGATCACTGCTCAGCTATGCATCGCAATTGGGAAGGGTGAGATCTTGGTATCAAAAGATGCAAGATTTTCGTTGCTCCAGACTTGGTTGGAAGCTCTGTACAATGACTTCAGCTGGATGAAGAGGGCTTGTAGGACTCTCGACAAGAACACAGTGGAGGACGGTCTCTGTAAAACTATCCTCACATTGCCGATGCCACAACAACAGACCATCCTGATGAGGGGTTCGACCGGTTCTTGAAGAAAGGGGACGACTGTCCCAATCTTCAAAGAGCTTTCGAGGTGTGGTGGAGGAGAACGTTTATTAGAAGGTACGAAAGAGGCTGGGATAAGTCCGAGCTGCAGATTGCCGTCTGTGAGTACCCGACATGAAGGTACTCTGTCTTTTGATGGCTCAAATTTTGCGGCGCTCAGGTGTAGATGATGATGATGTGTGTATAGCCTACATTTTAGCATTCTTTTTCGGCGCAATTATGTGGGTTTTTTTCTTTCTCTGCTTATTGCAGGGTCATTTTTTTGAGTCTGATTCCTTTCTTATGAATGAAAGCTAGACTAAAATAAAAGGGTATAAATGAGACTCTTTTGAATGAATTTGTGAAAATTTTCTCCCTGAGCGAACTGAACTTGACAATACATTTGTACTGTATTGTATGCTTCGACTACTGTAACTTCTTGAGCTCATTTTATGATTGTACGTTTATATTTGTAAGTTGCAATTCATAGGTATCAATATATATTGATCTTGTATCTGATATTCATAGGTTTTCTGATTTCGTATTATTATCAAACCAGAACTTGTATTTGGGAAATATTATCTGCGTTTTATGTGGATCTCTCCTCTGAAATTTGAAATGTATCAGCAATTCAGCATCCATATTTATAAATTTGTATATGACAAAAAGAATTTCTCTGTTTTGTGCTAAGATCCTTGTATTGTTATCCTCCTCAATCTCTTTGCCTAATATTTCATTGCAAGCATAAAATCAACGAGTTCGTAATTTGACATTTTAAGAATGAGGAGCCTTTCGAAATTTTATGTGGCATAAATAAGTTGATTGTACATGATTTCTGTGCAAATGTGAAGTGCTGGAGATTTTTTCCCCCCCTTTTGAGATGTGAAAATTTTGGAAAAAAGAACTAAATAAAGGTGACATCAGTTACTTATACTTTATTTTATGTAGCTTCTGACTAATTTGTTTTGTTGACAACTTTTTAAATGAAACACGGGGGTTAATCTCAACAATTTTGCATGAGAGCATAAACTTTTACATATATGCAATTTATATACGATAATATAATTTTACTCATCAAAGTTGGTAAAGAGAACTCTGGTTGATATATCTATTGACACAAGCTCAAATCCTAATAAAAATAAGTTTTATTAAAATTTAAATGCTAAACCTATTCATTTCTATGAACCACGGTTCAGTTAAAGCCGGTGGTTCACTCGGTTTTGTTTAGCAGGCCGGTTCAGGCGGTTTTTTAACTTTTCCATTTTTTTGTTGAACCAATAGCTACGTGACCGGTTCTGGTCCAACTGGCTGGTCCAATCCAATTTAAGAACACTGCTTGTCACACAACAAAAATAAAGTAACATAATAGTCTCATGTGGTTGATTCAATCGGTTAGTCTTGGTCGGTTAGAGTACAACCTCCTCACGAGTCACCGATTCCAAATCCGCAATACGAATATTTATTCTCTTTCGATGTGGTCCCGGCAAGACCTGGGTTTGCTCCCCGAAAGTCGCTGGTTAATCCCGTCGGCGGTTGAGTTAATTAGGATAAAAGAAAAGCGAAAACGCATTTGCGTCAATCATATCTTGAATAAGAGTGTCGGCCCTTGGTTCTAGCATCCTTCGAAAGCAAATCCAACCAAACGAGATATGAACCAAGACGTGCCTAATCGGCGGAACCAAAAATTCAGTGGTCTTTCCCTTCGAATGTCCCATCGTATGGCTACCGCGATCAAAAACCCGTAAACCAAAGTCCCCATATGGCACATGAAAAGTGGGCCCAATATGTGGGGTTGAAGTAATGCTATTTGTGCTACTTTTTTATATTATATTATACTATTACTCTATGAATTATTAGTACACTATCAATTAATAAAAGTGAGAGCGACAATTCACGATGGGTGTAACTCATAATTCAGAAAGTAACAGTATAACGCAGCATAAAAAAAAAAATAGTACAGCAAAGAGTATTACTCATATATATTACACTCATAGTCATCACCCTCTTTTGATTTTTATTGGGCCGAACTTCATCAACCCCAATTTGACAACAGAATCCATTCGTCAAAACGGCTACACAAGCTACCTACCGCGAGTGAGATCACTGCTTTCTGTAACCATTCTCCAATTAGTTCGTTCCGTTCCGTTCAATAGCAAGACAGATGAAAACGGAAAGTCTCAACCGTTATCCCTCCACGATTGCCACCGCTTACGCGCGCTGAGAAAATCTCCTCCGGGAAAAAGCTCTCTTTTCTTCCCAGAAACTTCTCAACCTCTCTTTATACCAGAACCCTCGTTGAGAGATACTTTTATCATTAGGCCCAAAACCCATTTCCATTAAACCCTCAAAAGAGCTCATACAACTTCAATGGCAACCACTGCAGGGTGAGCTTTTATGTTTAATTATTTTGAAATAATTTCTTCATATCATCTTAAACATTGTAACTTTTTATTGGGTTATTGAATTTTTACTCTTTTTTTTTATTTTTAAATATAGCTATGTGAAGGAGGTTCTTCCCCCTAATCTTGATGCTACTGCAGACCCACCTTCTTTCTTTGATGGAACTACAAGGTAAAAACTCTCTTCTTTAATTTAATCCATATTTTTTTTTCTGGGGGGTGGGGGGGATTTCATTAAAATTTTGATTTTTTTCTTTTCAAATTTAAAGGTTGTCCTACATATGCGTCCCTCATGTGGCCGTTGGGTTTGCTCTTCAATGAGCACCGGTCGAATCTCATAGGGTACGACATATGTGAATAAGGTACGTGTAGGATGCGCGGTTAATATAGGAAAAGTGTTCATATTAGGTCTCCTTAGATTGTAATCTAAGGAGACAGCTTAAAACTCCAACATCCTAATTTTTTCACGATCCGATCGCACATTATCATATTCATGTTATAAGATGCACAATATAAAAAATCACGTGATTTAAAGTTCATTTACTCATTGATCTAATCGTTCCATTTTGTTCTACTGTTTAAAAACCGTTAATGTTTGAACCCAAAGAAAATAGAGTAAACAAACTTCAAATCACGTGATTTTTATATGCATACATCTTATAACATGAATATTATAATGTGCGGTCGGATCGCGAAAAAAAATTCAGGATGTTGGAGTTTTAAGTCGTCTCCTTAGATTGTAATCTAAGGAGACCTACTAGGAGCACTTGACACACACACACACAAACATATTATATGCCCATATGCTCAAAGAACTTGGATTGCTAGAAATACCAAGGTATCTATATATCTGCGTGTTATATATGGTTTCTTTTTTGTATAGTTCTGATTCTTGTGAGGAGCGGATATTGGCACCCATCAAATTGATAAGACACCTATCAAAATTTGAATTTTTTGATTGGCCATTATAATCCTACATAAAAAAACTAAAATACCTTTCAAGTAACCTGAAAATATAAATTTTGACCTCCATATTAATTAATTCACCCACCCAAATTGATTAATATACTCACCCAACACTCCTTCAACTCCAATTTCTTTCATTACTCATCTTTGAAAAACCCTAAAAATTTATAACTCATTCAAAACCTAAAAATTCAAGTTTTCTTAATTGTATTTAGGGTTAGATTTTTTTAAATGTAGAAAGAACTTAAAAAAAAAAAAATCAAAGTGTATCGATCAAAATCAAAATTTTTATTTTTTTAGAGATGGGTTCGCAAGCTGTTCGGTTTAATTTTGACCGAACATATATGTATTTGTTCGGCCAAAGTTGGCCGAACAAAATCCAATATCTGGCCGAAAATTCTATATGTGTTTGGCCATCTTTGGCCGAACATATACATATATGTTCTTATACAATATGTTTTGGTTAGCAATGTGTCAAAATTTTGGTGTGTGACCAGGAATTAACAAAAGCAAAAGCAAAGCACAGTTAACAACATAATAAGAATAAAAATGCTTTTAGCACAATTAGGAAAGCACATAGTGATGGACAGGGAAAGTACATGTTATACTATAGCAAACATCATCCCATTTCTTAGAGCCATGATAGGAAAGCACAAAGTGATGGACAAGGAAAGTACATGTTATTCTATAGCAAACATCATCCCATTTCTTAGAACCATGATTCTACATATATAAAAAATCTACGATCCTACAAAATGATTGATGTCATTGCTTTTAATTAGATATAAAGTTGCGCAGAAAAGCACAATCCCAAAAACTATCTTAAATGAGAAGCTAGAACAATAACAACTACTACTGCCACAATGATTATCTGATAGTCTGCCAAAAACATTACCTGAAAGAAGAACTTTCTAAGAATATTTTTTTTTTTGAATTTTAATTGAGTTGGGGGGCTGCATTTAAACACAACACAATCCTAATTTATTGCTTTCAATTAGGTATTAAGTTACAACTGCCAACAGAAGCACAAACTCAAACTAACTTAAATGAGAAGCTACAACAAAAATTCAAGTGATTAATTTCTGATATCAGTGCAAACATGACCTGAAGCAGACAATAAAAGGGATAATTTCTGTTCGAAATTAATTTGAGCAAATAATCATACTCGGCTTTGCATTTAAACACAATAAAACTCCACCTAATTGCTACATTACCTATAGGCCTTTATATAAAAACATCTCATGTTGAACCGGTCCTTCGAGTTGTTTCAGACATGGGCATGATAAGCTCCTTGTTTGTTGGTATAGCAACTAAGTCTACAACCTATAGACGACTATTGTTCTTCAGATACTTTTTTAAACCATGGATAAAGAACCTAAAGACATCATATTTTTTTCTCAAGAGAAAAGATGACAATTCTCTTTCCATCTAGGCTACTTCCACTATTATCTTTCCAACACCTATAACCAATTGATAGAGTGATTGGTTCCTGGAAATCACAAAGTGAGCATAGTGGAGCTAGAGACTGCATCCTTTGAATTAGAAGAACTCCTTCACTATAAAGAAATCTGCAGTTTGCAGTACTTTCAATATAAAAATTTTGTTCGGCCAAGCCTGGCCGAACAAAATGGACTATGTTTAGCCAAGGCTGACCGAACATATCTATGTGTTTCGGTCAGCCTTAGCCGAAAAAATGATGAATTGTTTAGCTAAAAGGCCCAATACTAAGCGAACAACTTGTGAACTCAACAATTATAACAACGGGGAAATTTGATTTTGATCAATGACATTTGATTTTTTTGAGTTCTTTCTATATTTACTTGGGGCGAACCCAAACGCGGGAGATAGACAGCGGTGATGGACCTGCTGCAGCAAAGCTTGGGGAGCGGGGAGAGAGCTGAGAGAGAGAGAGAGAGGAGAGAGAGAGAGAGAGAGAGAGAGGGAGTGCAGATGAAAAAGATGGGGTTAAATTTAGAATTATGAAAAAAATTTAAGTTTTGAGAGCATAAGGGTATTTTGGAATTGAGGGGGTGTTTATCAATTTGTGGGGGTACTAATCCGGTGGGTGCCTTATTCTATTTGGTGGTTGCCAATATCCGCTCCTATCTTTGTGGGATCATTATTTTGATATTTATTAAAATTATGACTTGGGTCCATTTTGTTCTTTATCTAATTTATTTATGTAATTTTCTGGGATCAGGGTTTGCAAGAAAAGACAAAATTGGTCCCAGTCGATCTGCAAAATAGGCTTGCGTGGTACAAGGAGAACTCTGGAAATAAGGTATCATAGTGCAAGAGTTTGGAATTTGCTTTTGAAAGGATTTTTATGTGAATTAGTTTATTTATGTAAGTTTCTTTTGATAGGTTCCTTCTTTGGAGCATAATAATGAAGTTAAGGGTGAGAGTCTGGATTGATCAAATATATCGATGAGCATTTCGAAGGCCCTAAATTGTTTCCTGATGTAAGAGAAGATAAAACTTTTACTATGATGACAATATCCGTCTGAGTTTTTTACAAGTCTTCTGACATGTGCATTAGAAAATGTGTAGGATTCCGCAAAGCAGCAGTTTGCTGAGGAGCTGTTCTCTTACAGTGATGCTTTCACTAAAGTTAACTACTCTGCATTTTCCCTTAAGGGAGACGTTCCTGATGAAGTTGGTGAGTGCTAGCTTCAGATGTTTACAGAGGAGGGGAAAATGGAAAAAGAAGAAGAAACCCGGTCGTCGTTGTAGTAGCTAACTTGAGCTTACTAATTTTGACCAATTTAGTCTGGTAAGAACTTGGTTAGCTAATGCACCTTAATTTTTGTTAAGCTTGCTTTCTCTTGCAATCAATGAGGATCTCCTACTTGTGTTATGCATGTCACGTATATTGACAAGTTAAATTAACTCTATTTGCATATCTTTGATAAGCAACTATGATATGCATGACACTTGTAAAATTCTAGCATGCCTATGTCCTGATAGGCCAAGTAGGGGTGTCAAGTGGGTCGTGGCCCGGCGGGCCAACAGCCGGGCCGGGCTCGCCTCGCTCGGGCAAATTAGGGCGGCCCAGGTTCCATTTCTGGAGCTCGGGTCTGGCCCGTGACCCTGGTGAGCCAGACCCGGGCCGAGGCCGGGCCGGCCTTATTAAAAAATAAAAGAACAAAAAATTTCTAACAATTTTTAAAAATTCTAAAAATTATAAAAAAATTATAAAAAAATACTAAGTGAAAAATTGCCAAAAAATTACAATTGGTGAAACGAAAATATAAATTTTTTTATTAATAATCCAATAAATTGAATAATGGATACAAAACAATTGAAGTATAAATTAAATTTTTTTAAATTTATCATTAATAAATAAAAAAGTACAAGTCTTCATACATTTTATCATTCATAACTAAAAAATTACAAGTCTTCATTCATCTTCTGGGGAGTATTATGGAGAATCTTCAATAAGATTGTCAATTGTTTTATTTTGACTTCTCTTTTCTGCATCCAACCAATCCTTCTCGCATATTGTCATCTCAATCGCATCCGACGCCAGACGGTTTCTCATATCAGTCAGCACTCGACCACCTGTACTAAAAGTAGACTCCGAAGCTAATTTAGATGCCAGAGAAGTTTGTAATTCAATTATCATGATGAAAAACACATGATAAGTTGATACCTGTGATTTTTACCATGCCAAGATATCAAAATTATCAAATCCTGAGTCTGGATCGTTCTCAGGAGTTACGACACATTGGATATAATAATGAAGTTCATTTAAAAAGTTAGAAGTTCTAGATTTTTTTAGAAGCTGATAAAAAACCTAAAAATAATAAACTTCTACTAGTAGATACTGAAGAAGTTTGAGATGAAGAAGATTGTTTATTTTTATAGTTTTATAAAAAACATACAACTTATTTATAGAAGAATCAATATCTGCCACATATTGGCAAAACTATCCTCATATTTCATTCTTTCATGAAAATTTCTAAGTAAAAATTTATATCCATTAAATTTAATTCTAGGATCCATAATAGTAGCAAAAAAATAAAAATAAATTCTTTAAAGTATTTATTAAATTTTTTATCCATGAGAGCAATAATATCTCGAACAAAATCATTATTTCTACATTGAGAAAATTTCAGTTATTTTAGTAAACTCATAAAATACTAAACTTATCGTTGGATAATATATACCAGAAAATAATTTTGTTACTCGTTCAAATCTTTTCAAAAATTCACAAATCCATTCACAAATGTCCCATTCCTCATCGGAAATAAAAGAGTTAGGCAATTCTATACAAATGAATCTGTTTATTGCCTGCTTGTAAGAAATCGCTTTACTCAACATATTATATGTTGAGTTTCAACGAGTTCTTATATTTTGAGCTAATTTTTTAGCAAGTAACCCTAAGTCTGAAGAAAATTTGTTTGAAGGTTTGCCTTCTTGAGCCGCTACTTTTAATAAATATAATAGTATATCTTAATTTTGAATATAATCATTAATTATTTTCAAACCATCTTGTACACATAAGTTAATAATATGACAAACGCATTGAATATAAATTTTTTCATTCAAAACGGGTTTTAAATATTTTTCAAAATCTCAATTGCTGTAGTATTTTCACTAGCATTATCAAATAAAACAGTAAAAATTTTGGATATATTCTTTAGGCATCATGCATTATAACCTACTTAGATTTAAAACATTATGAGGATGAGAAAATTTTTTAAAACTGATAATTCTTTTATTTTAAATTCAATCAGAATCAATAAAATGCGCAGTAATAACAATATAATGGTACCCGTTAAGGGCTTCCCAATAATCAGAAGTAAGTGCAATTTTATGTGAAAAAGATGATAAATTTGCAATTAATATTTGTTTCGTTCTTCAACTACTCTAAACATTTCTGATCTTATAGTGTTCTACTGACCGGCTCATAATCGGGATTATAAGTGGTTCTAATATAATATGTAAATATATCGTCTTCAGCTATACTAAAAGGCTATTCAGACAAAATAAGGTATTTTGCTAAATTTGTTTTACCTGATGCACAATTATAAGTAAAAGTGCCTATTGTGTTATCCAAAGTGCTAATTTGGGTTTGTTGTGGTTGGTGTTCCGAGTGTTTACTCTTAATGTGTCGGCTTAGTGGTCGGTTCTCGCATTTTTTTGAAAGGCATATGAAACATCTGAACACAACTTGCATTACGCTCTCCTAACTCCAACAGTTACTTTATCAAAATATTTCAAACTCCAGATTTAAGAGTTGTAGATGTAGCTGATACCTCGAGAGAACTAATAGGAATATGATGAGAAGTGGTAGGTATGTTAGAAGAAGCATTAAAATATGTGAATTATGTGAATTGAATTTGTGAAGTGTCGGACAGTGGCAAATTTAGGGTTTCACACTGTTCATTACTTAAATTAAACATACTATAAAATGCAGAATCAGAAGCTTGGCTAGATCCAACTGATGAAGAATTGTCATCTATTTTATTTGTAGAGCTTGAGGACTTGAGAGTTGAGAGCTTGTAAAGAGAGTTTATAAAACTTGTAAAGCTTGAGGATTTGTAGAGCTTGAGGACTTGAGAATTTTAGAATTTTTTGGAAATTTAAAAGATTTTGTTGTTAATAAATAGAGTGGGGAAGATGAAGTATTTATAGAAGAAAAGAGTAATTTTTGCATTTTTTTTTGCAAGAAGTCACCAAACCAACCATATGCCCGTTGGGTGGGTATTTGCAAAAAAAATTGCAAATACCCCCCAACGGCTATAATAGCCGTTGGGGCTATTTTGGGGGGGGGGGTATTATCTGCAAAAAATATTTTGCAGATAACCCCTGCCCCCCAACGACTATAATAGCCGTTGGGGCTGGCCTTGGCCTGGCCGAGCCAGGTCTGGTACCCAATGGGAAATCCGGGCCGGGTGGGTCGTGCCAGCGCCCAGACCTGGGCCATGGGCCTCCTTTGTCGGACCCGGGCCTGCCAGACCTGGGTCGAGTCTGGCCTGTGTCCTACCCGGGACGTGCTGTGCCTGGGCGGATTGTCGGCCCGGCCTGACCCACTTGGCACCCCTAACACCAAGCTTTCCACCATACACAAACCTATTTTGCTCTTTCCCCCACATCTTATTTTTCTAAAGAGCGTGTATACACTGAGGTGATAATTCCCAATATTTTCCCTAATAAGAGAGTTTATTCCTTTAAAAATGTTGGTCACAACCTTGAACCTATAACATCTCCCATCACAAGTAAGTGCTTAGCCAAAGAGTCCAAGTAACCTTTATTCTTATATAAAAAAATGTGGTTAGTTCAATTCTGTCACATGTTTTAAGGTGATATGGTAAAAGGTGATGGTGATAATGATGATAATGTGATGTAATGATAATGATGATGACTTCTTTTATTATCAACCTTAAATTTTAGTACCTCGAGAGCTTTATCAAGATTTTGGATCTTTTCTCTCTCGTTGTATCTCATATTAAGAGAACCTTCAAGATTATATTACTTATTATCTGCTTACATATCATTTATCTTGTATTATTATTATTATATGTACTACGGATTGCTTTAAACTGTCAAATGTGAACGCTCCGAAGTTGTGTCAAATATTGCTTGTTTGAGCCTTGTCAGCTTTAAAAAAATTCTAAAGGCCGACCTCAAATAAATTGAAACCATGTTCTTAAGACATGCATAGAAAAGAGGTCCTTTGAGATTAGTGGGATAATATTTTAGCATAATGCAAGCACCTCACAAACGTGTTAAGGACATCGTAAACCAATAAGTTCGGCATTTTAGGTTTCTTTGTTTGAGTTTATGACTAAATTCAAAGCTATGGATTTAAATCGTTAAGTTTTTTCTTTGATCAGTGTAATTTTAGTAAAACTTTCCCAAAGCACTGTGGCTTTTGATGTTTATTATATATAGACTATAGACACATAAACACGTGTACACATATGTAATCATTTCGTATCCTCCTTTTTAAGGATTTGCCATGTCACGGTGTCTTATCTATGTCTTGTGTCTGTATCCATGCTTCCAAGGCTTCAAAACACTTCAAGCACTTTGGGAAGATATGTAGCTTTAAAACACTTAAAGCTCTTTGGCAAGCTGCATAGCCAGTCTCTTTCTACAAAACCGTTCTTTCCCTTCCACATTGGTGTGTATACTAGAAAATTTTGAAGTGTCTAGTTCTGACATTGTTTACTTTGGAATCCTCTCATTGTTGTGCTAATATGATGTGTGATTCATGAGGCTGTAACAGTAATCTAAGATACGACTGATCGAGAATTAATATGCTATATATGCTTTTCTGCTTTCCTGTTTTTAGAACAAGTTGATTAGGTTATTGCTTCCAGCCTTGTTGAATTTAGTGTATTTTGTTAGTATTTGATCTGTGCTGACATCTAACATTGTTCAAAATGTCATGATTAGGTGGATATTGCGTATGCTCCTTTTCTTGAGAGGTTCCAGTACTTCTTTTCAGAGGTAAAAACTATGACATCACCAAAGGCAGACCCAGGCTGGCAAAATGGATTGAGGTAATCCACGATTATAAAGGATAAATTGTTTTATATTCAAACCTATGGCATACTCTCTCAGTTGTATGTTTGATGTACATATTGTCTGTCATCCTGAAACCATTCATTTTCTGTACACAACTAATATACAAACATTACTGTAACATGAAGATACTGATCCTTGGCTCTTTGGCTCCCATCTTGCCTCAGAAATGGATACAATTCCCTACCCGCATCATATTCCGAGTACTCCGGAGTCTCTTTTAATCTAGGAGAATTTCAGAGGGTAACTGACTCAATGCATTATTGTATAATCAGTCGCAGGCTTCCTACCTGCCACACTGGTCTACTAGGTCCCTTGGCTCGGAATTTGTGAATTTGTCTCCAAGTCAGTTGATGTTAGATTTGTACAAGGTTGTCATCAACCTTTAAAATATGGAGTTGTGTTCCATTGCTGATCCCATGTTGATGTTATAAGACTCCAGTGATGAGGAACTAATTTATAACAGTACTAAGTTTCATGGGGAAAATCCATTCAATGCAACATGAAATGGAATTTTTTTTTTACTAAACATGCTTAAAGGTACATTCCTCATATACCATAGCTTGCCCAAGTGTACTAGAACATAAGCTATTGCTACTTGATTTGATTTGGAACTAGCTATTTATCCTCTGCATTTTTCTTAGCAGTCTTGCTATGGCATGCATTGTTGATGATCTATCACTGATCAAATAACAGAGGAACACCAAGTTGAAGACTTGGCAATGGAAGCGGAAGCGTAGAAGATCTACCACTAGCAAGCAATCACCACACAACTAAGGAACACAAGATTTAACGTGGCTGGCAATGTGACTACGTCCACGGAGAGGAGGGGAGAAATATTTATTGAAGAAAATACAAGAGTTACAATAAGAACTCTTTCATAACTCTCAATGGTAGAATTCGAGAATTTTTTTGAATTCTTGACATACCTTCAAAAGACCACCCTTGAGGGATTTATATAGGCATCTAAGATGATCCTAGTCCAATACGAACTCAAATCAGCACCTCCTTAGACAAATTGAAATTTGTATACAAATCAAAATAGGAGATAAATCTGTATTAGGAAACTGCCAAAAACCTAAATTCTTCTCCAATGAATATGAGGCATTCCAAAATACTAACAATCTCTATCTTGACTCATGTTTATTGAGTCCCTCCGTAGAAATTGATCTCTGCTTCATTCACCTTCTTTTCTCCCCCCTTTTGTGACTTTACATGGCTCCCTCCCAATAGCCCATTCGTCACTTACCTTTGGAGAATCTTGATGAATTTCAGAGATGCTCTGAATTTTCCATCAGGGATGGTCTTCGTCATCATATCCGCTGAATTTTTTCGTGCTGATCTTTATCAAATCGATTACCTTATCATCCACGACCCACTGACGTATCTTATGAAATCTCACATCAATGTGCTTCGTTCGCTTGTGATACCTATGATCTTTAGCAAAATAAATAGCACTCTGGCTGTCACAATGAACCGAACTAAATCTTGTATGATACTGAACGTCTCAACTAATACTCTCAACCATAAACCTTCCTTTGACGCCTTAACTGCAGCCATGTACTCTGCTTCTGTCGTTGAAAGAGTAGTTTTATCTTACAACTCTGCCTTCCAACTAATGAAGCACTCAGCTATTGTGAACACATAGCCCGTCGTAGATCTTCACTGATCAAGATCTCCTGTATAATTTACATCAACATAACCTTATAATAACCTAGGTTTTTCCGTTTTCAATCTCTAAAATACCAAGCCTAGTCTCGCAGTCCCTCGCAGATATTGTAGCACCCACTTCATTGCTTCTCAATGTTGCTTTCCTGGAGTTGACATGAACCGATTTACTGTACTAACTGCATAGGCTAAGTCAGGCCTAGTGCAGACCATAACATATATGAGTGATCCCACTGCACTAGCATATGATACTCGAGACATCTCTTCCTCCTCTACCGGTGATTGTGGACACTGTTTGGATGATAATTTAAAGTGACCTGCCAAAAAGTGGTGACTGGTCTTACTTCTGCCATGTTGACACCTTGAGAACATAGTTCTTCTTGGATAGCCAAAGTCTGCCTGAGCCTTTGTCTCAAGTGATCTCCATACCTAAGATCTTGGCTTCTCTCAAATTCTTCGTGTCAAATTTCTTCTTG
This sequence comes from Agave tequilana, assembly GCA_038442645.1. Taxonomy (NCBI): domain Eukaryota; kingdom Viridiplantae; phylum Streptophyta; class Magnoliopsida; order Asparagales; family Asparagaceae; genus Agave; species Agave tequilana. The sequence goes on along the minus strand of JAVJIF010014359.1, from coordinate 51,410 downwards.
AGTTAAGCTTTAAGCTTCTGAACATGTGTCTTGTTTCTAGCAGCAATCAGCATATCATTCACAATAACAACAAATATGTCGATCATCACTCTGTTTGAAATAGACACAACTATCATACTCACATCGGTTGTATTTGGTCTTAATCATGGAAGAGTTAAACCGTTTGTACCACTGCCTAGCAGCTTAAGTCTATATAGGGACTTCTTTAAAAGACACACCTTGTTTTCTTTATCTTCCTGAATGTAATCTTCAGGTTGTTTCATGTATATCTTATCCTCCAATTCACCGTGCAGAAACGACGTTTTAACATCCATCTGCTCTAACTCTAGATCAAACTGAGCAACTGTCGCCGATAACATCCGAATAGATGTATGCATGACTACAGGAGAGAATCTTATTGCAGTCAATACCCTCCTTCTGAGCATATCCTTTGGCAACTAACATTGCCTTGTATTGCTCATTGTCCTTCTTGCGAAGACTCATCTGCAACCTATTGCCTTGGATTCTTTGGAAGATTGACTAACGTTCATGTTTGATTTCTACCCAAAGACTCCATCTCTTGCTCCATGGCTATAATCCACTTGCCGTGATCATTTACCTCGATTGCTTTCTTATAACTGTCAGGTTCTCCTGTTTCTGTTACTAATGCGAAGAGAGATGATCTTCATCCCAGTCATACTTTGTTGGTGGCACTGTAACTCTGACTGACCACCTCAACGGTCTAAGTTGCTCTTGAGTAGCCTCCTGTTTATCTCCATCTGAATTTGAGGAGTCCTTTCTGACCCTTCAGGCCTTTTAGGGCTACTTGAGAACTCGACTCTCTTTTCCTGAGTGTCTGCTGCCGAACTGTCTGAAGCTCCACCTTGCGCTTTATCCCCCGTCTCTGACTTTTCTCGCAACATTGAATCTTCGTCAAAGACCACATCTCTGCTGGTCTTAGGCTCTCCTTTTTTCGAGATCCCAAAGTCTGAAACGCTTAACTCCTTTGGTGAACCCGAAGAAGATACACTTCTTAGACTTGGACTCCAATTTATTCCTTTTCTGACTATTAACCAAACTATATGCCAAGCAACCGAAAATCCGTAAGGTTGAATAATCCACAGATACTCCTCGCCATATCTCCTTTGGGACCTGAAGATCAATAACTGTTGATGGTGATATGTTTATCAGATAACTCGCATGATTCACCGCTTCTGCCCAAAATCCTTCTGACATGTTGGCATGTAATCTGATACAACGGGCACGCTCTGTAAGTGTCCGATTCATGCGCTCTACTACTCCGTTTTGTTCTGGTCGCCCTGAAATACTTAGCTGGTATTTGATGCCCTTGCTTGCTAAGTAGTCTTTGAATTCTTTGGAGGTGTACCCGCCTCTATTATTGGACCTCAAGACATTCATTGTAACGCCCCGATCCCAAGGATACGGAGACGTTATGGCGACGTACATACGCGAGGTGTAAACACGCTCACGCGTACGTTAAGCCTCAATACAGTACATACCCTCCATATACACATGAGATCCAGCATGAAAGCAGTACAAGAATACCTGCAGAAAGAGGTCAGCGATCATAACAAATATGAAAAATGGAGACAATAAGATAACGAAAATAAAATACCAAGATACCTAGGAATAGTCCCGATGCGAAGCTCCGATGTGACTCCAAGGTACTCTCGGATACTACGGTAAGCGGATCTCCAATCTGGGCATGCAACCCAGGGTCGTCAGAAAGCGACCTAGTGAGTGGTAAAATGAAGAAGGCAGGAATATATACATAATAATACAAGCACGATACTAATGTATAATACATGATGTGGTACAAGTAACATGATATCATAAGCATAGAGGAAGCAGTAGAAATATATAAACATGTCATCTTTTGGTACCATCACTACCTAGCCGGTTACCATCGGGTCATGTCTATAGTCGTGTTAATGTTGTCTAGTGGTGACGTGATGGAAATGAATATGGTAGTGATGTAAATGAACATGCAGGTGGGCATATGCAATATGAACATGCATGTGAGCATATACAATATAACCATCATACGGTGTCGTGCATATACAGTCACGATGTCTGCAAGGAATACAGGAAACAGAATAGATGTACTGTGGAACATGCGTAGTATGCCATCACAGAAAGTGTAACAGGAAACAGATACAGTAATAGATTAAAAATTAATATTTTAATAATATAATATTGGCCTAAAATTCGACTAGCTCCGAACAGTGCCGAAAAATTATAGAAAATAGAGAATATTATTCTGAGACGTAAGATGAAGACGGTTTCCAGAAATTCAATCCGGTTTGTCAATTAAAAATCCCGGAGTATCTCGCCGATACGGGCGATACCGGTTTGGCCGGATTTTCGATAAATTCTGAAAAATCTCCAAAAATACCCAAACGTAGCTCATGTGATTCTAAGACATTCAGTGAAAGCGGATTCTCAAAATCCAACTCCGTTTGTGAGATAAAAATCGGAAGGTCGGTAATCAGTATCGGTCGACACCGACTACGGAGATTTCCAAAATAATCCAGAAAAATCCAGAAAATCCTGAAAAATCTAAAATATTAGAAAATAATTTTGAAATTGAAATCAGGTCAATCGGAATACTACAGAGGTCAAATCAAATTTGTACGTCGTATCGCGTACGGATACGGTGATACGTACACCGGGGAGCAGGGTGACATTCATCTTCCGCCCCATCTGATTTTCCACCAAAGTTTTTCACTCTTTGAACTTCTGAAATAGTTCCGACTTCTGTTTCAAGAAGTATACTCAAACTTTTCTTGAAAATCATCTATAAAAGTAACATAGTACCTAGCACCTCCAATGGATGTTACTGGCGAAGGCCCCCACACATCCGTGTGTATGAGATCTAACAAGCCCTTTGTCTTGTGCTGAGATGTAGAGAAAGCTACTCTACGTTGCCTATCCATAATGCAAAAATTACAAAGATGAAGATTGCAATATTTGATACCTGGTAGAGCACTCCTTTTGTCTAGGACTTGAAGACCTCGCTCGGTCATGTGTCCAAGACGCATGTGCCAAAGTCTTGTAGTATTCTCCTTCTCTGTTGCTGCTGAAGCATCACCAATAATAATACTTCCTGTCAACTTGTACATATTTGTTGTTCGTTCTCCTTTGAGAATCGTCATGGAGCCTTTAATAACTTTAATTTCTCCATCTGCACCAGAAAACTTGTACCTACGAGCTTCCAAAGCTCCCAACGAGAGAAGATTCCTTCTTTAAATCCGGAACGTGTCGAACGTTTGTGAGGGTTGGAACTTGTCCATCAAACATTCTCATACGGATGTTACCGATGCCAACAGTCTTACACACGACGTCGTTTCCCATCAGGACAGAGCCTCAATCATAAGGCTTGTAAGTACTGAATCACTCCCTTTTTGGGCACATGCGATATGTACACCCCGAGTCAAGTAACCAAGCATCTGAGTATTTACCTTTTCTTGACTCAGCTGTCGAGACATCACATGAATCCTCATATGCTTCTTCGACAACCCCGACTTGATCTTATTTTCCACTAGTACTAGCCTACTAGCCCCATTAGAATCTTTGACGCCTTCCTCTTCAGCATCTCCTTGTATTTCATACAATTTTTCTTGATCTGTCCTGGTTTCTTGCAAAAGTAGTAAGAAAAATGTTAGAAACCTCTGGATCCCTTTTGGGTCCCCTACTCTTTGATTTTCCCCTCTAACCCTTGACAAATAATCCTGAGGCCTCCTCCGTAGAGTCTGTCTTCTTCATCAACTCGTTGTTCTGGAGCATCTGTCTGACAGTTTTTAACTCTAAGTTCTCTTTACCATACATGATGGTGGTCGCCAACTGGTCATAACTTGATAGAAGAGAAGAGAGTACATAAGAGCTTTGTCTTCTTTTTCTAACTTAACCTCTAGAGCTAACAAGTCGCTTAAATTCTATTAAAAGCATTGAGATGTTGTAGATAGGCGTATCTTCCTTCATCCGAAGGCTGTATAACTGCTTCTTCATGAAGAGCTTGTTCGTCAGACTCTTCGTTATGTACAAGCTCTCCAGCCTACACCAAAGACCAGCAGCTGTCTCCTCGTTCATCACGTTGTAGAGGACCTCATCTGATAGGCACAGTATGATCGTCGCTTTTGCGCAGAAGTCGATGTCGTTCCACTCATCATCCTCCATCTTCGATGGCTTTTTCTCAATACCAAGTAGGGTCTTGTGTGTACCCTCCTTTACGAGTAATGATGTTACTCGCATCTTTCACAACAGGAAGTTGGACTTCCCGTCGAATTTCTCCACCTCGAACTTGGTTGTCGTGGTCGTCTTGCTAGCCATCGCTCTGATACCAATTTTTGATGATCTATCACCGATCAAATAGTAGAGGAACACCAAGTCGAAGACTCGACAGTGAAAGCGGAAGCGTAGAAGATCTACCACTAGTAAGCAATCACCACACAACTAAGGAATACAAGATTTAACGTGGTTCGGTAATGTGCCTACGTCCACGGGGAGGAGGGGAGAAATATTTATTGAAGAAAATATAAGAGTTACAATGAGATCTCTCTCACAACTCTCAATGGTGGAATTCTAGAATTTCTCTTGAATTCTTGACACACCTTCAAAAGACCACCCCTGAGGGGTTAATATAGGCATCTAGGATGATCCTAGCCCAACACGAACTCAAATCAGCACCTCCTTAGAGAAATAGAAAATCTGTATCCAAATCAAAATAGGAGACATATACGTATTAGAAAACTGTCAAAAACCTGAATTCTTCTCCAATGAATTTGAGGCATTCCAAAATGCTAACAATATTCAGTATGTTTATTTTTGTGACCTTTTTGTGGGAGTTGAACAAGATTGAGCCTATACATCAACTAAACGTGATCCTCAAGAGCAGTATGGTATCTTTAAGAAGAGATTTGCGGTAAATTCTTCTTAAACTATATGTATTCTTAGATTCATCTGTCTAGAGTATTCAAGTCCTCAATTCATTAAATTTCTTATCTTTCTTTCACAGATTGAATGAAGGATATCTATGCATGCTGCAGGTTAAATTATAAACTCTACCACCTCATTTTGTATGAATACATCAGTCCCATCTTTACTTGCTTCCAGTTTTTGCCCTCTTCATCAGATGTCATTATCATGCCCCTTGAGACGTTAATGCATTGGCAAGTTGCCCATGGAATCTGTCTCTCTGCTTGTAATTGATAACACATCTTTGCATAAGTCTGGATGATGCAGGTGGGCGTGCATTTGAGCAAAACACTGGACATGTTGCTGAGTACGTTCTGTGTCTGATGAGGCTCATGGCAGTTGTTTCAGTTTATGAATTGTTTTTAAATACAGAATGTTGTGTTTTATGTATTTAGTGTTTAAAAGATTTGGAGTTGATGTTATTCTATACAGATCCTGTAAGCTCGTCATGTCTAGATATAAATAAAGATTGTTCTTGTATGTAGGCACATATATTGGCGTACACAAGATTGATTAAGGCGCACACAAAAATTTGAAACAATTTAATAGATTATTATAATCCTTCATTAAAAAACTAAAATAATTTTTAATTAACATAAAATTACAAATTTTGCTTTTCATGTTGATTAATGTACATACTCGTTGATTAATGCATACACTCATTGGTTAATAAACCCATTGATTAATACATACACCCAATAATCTCTTTCATTTTGCTTGCCCTTGTCATTCCAATCATCATCTTCATCAGTGACTCAGCCACTTGATAATGTCTAACTCCATTTATCCAATTAACCTTCTAACCAATCCCTTTCAAAAAGAAAGAATAGGGAATTGAATCGAGGTTGAAGGACGCCCTCCTGCGCATCCAAGCCGTCATCAACATCGCAGAGGGAGGGCTCTAGCAATCCCTCCAGCAAATCACAGATCCAAAGCTCAGGGCATGGCTGTCATCAATATAAGAGATTTCTTCGCCCTTGTCTCCAATGTTCAGGAGCACCATCAGCATCACCAAGCTCAGACGAAGGACAGGGAAAACAATGTTGCTCTTTCTCTGTGGCAGGGCACGGAGGCATGGGAAAGACTGCACTCTCTCAGCTTGTATTCAATGATAAGAGAGTGCAGAAATCTTTTGATTTACAGAAAAATATTTTGTTCGGCCAATACTAGCCGAACAAACAATTTTTATTCAGCCAATATTAGTCGAACATAAATATTTTGTTCGGTCTCTGTTGGCCGAACTTTCTGTATAAGTTCGATCTGATTTGTACGAACTCATACAGCATGTTCGATCAACAAAGACCTAAGAGCTGTCGAACCCATCTCAATTTTTTTTTGCGTGAATTTACGGATCTAGATCAATTTCATTCAAAAATCAAGGAGTTTAAACTACAATTTAAAGACAATCTAACCCAATAAACAATCTATCAACAATCAAATTCAATAAATCTAAAAAAAATCAAAAACAACTCATGAATTGAAGAATATTTTAGGGTTCATGGCATTCCTTTTGATGTGCAGGGCTACCGGAACGATAGTTGGGACGGCGAAGGTGACGGCAGTCGAGAGGATGATGGGACGGCGGCCGGACGACAGTAGGGCGGAGGTCGGGACTCTTCAACGTGAGAGGGTGAGAGAGAGGAAGAAAGAAAATTGAAACTTAAAAGGGGTAATTTTGGAATTAGTTAAAAATTTTAAGAAGTGAGATAAAAAAGGTATTTTCGGGAATATGTGTGTGCTCTAATTAAATTTAAGGGTATACTAATCCAATGTGTGGCTTAATCAACTTGCTGTGTGCCAATATCCATGCCTCTTATATGCGTCTGTCTAAAATTATTGAACCGTATCTATTCCTCACAATACCTTTGAATTCTATACTTTAGAGTGATCAAGCAACATGTTCTCTGTTTTTCGCCTTCTTGATTTCCAAGAGAGTAGAACCTTGATGTCAAAGCTCATTGATTCTGTTGTAACAATGTGCTTCTTATACAAGAGATGAAAAATGCAAATAGAGATTAAGCAAATAGCAACTATAAACTAATAGGGATAAAGAGAATATCACACTAATATTTAACGTGATTCGGTTAATATGACCTACATTCACTGAAGAAGACAAAAAGAGAAATTCATTAATCAAAACGAAGAGAATACAAAGAGACTCTAATCTCACTCACCCAAAACCCACAAATCCAACTACATAAGGGCTTAATAAAAGAAAGATAAATGACAAGAGAGAGGATAATACAATATTTTTTCAGCTCTCTCGTTCTCACTTGCTTCAAATCCCATGCAATGTCATGTCTATTTATGGGCAAAAATTACTGAACCACTTCATCCCAATCACCTTACACACATTTCTCACGGAGACAAACCATTTGGTGGAATAGGTCATTAATCATGTTTCTACCATTAGGTCAAAAATGACAAGCTAAAACAATAGCTTGAACTTTAACATGGGCTAGGTTTGTTTGTATTCAAAACACATCAACAAATCTCTATCTTATCTTAAATGAGTAACAAATTCTTCCACCTCAGTTTGGACTGTATCAACGTCTTTTAGAGCCTCCTTATCTTCTCCATAGAACCCTAAAGGGCTTAAGCTTCTCACTTTGAACACCAAGTAATTTGAGACAACGCTCGAATTTGCGCGAAGGTACATGCTTTGTCATCATCTCTGCTGAATTATCTATAGTATCAAATTTTTTAAACTTTGATGACTTTAATTTCTCGAATTAAAGGATACCTGTTATCAATGTGTTTGATTTTCTCACGATACATGTGGGACTTTGTCAGATATATAGCACTCTGGCTGTCACAAAAGACCATAGTTGCACCTTGGTGCAAGTCGAGATTTTCAATCAAACTTCTTAACTAAATAGCTTCTTTCACTACCTCTATAAACGTCATATACTCTATCTCTATAATAGACAAAGTAAGTGTCGACTGTAAAGTCACCTTCCAACTAATGATATACAATCTGAAAGAGTGAAAATATAACCTGCCAGAGATCTCCTTTTATCCAAACTGCCTGCAATCTGAATTGAATATCCAATAATTTTACAATTAGAATTAGTTCTCCTGCCAAAACACAGATCAATATTAATAGATCTTTTTAAATATCCCAAAATCTATTTCAGTGCCTGCCAATGACTTTTTTAGACCTATCCATGTATCGACTCACGACGCTGACTATATGTGAAATGTCTAATCGAGTGCACACCATAGCATACATAATACTTTCAACTGCACTAGTATAAGGAACACACGACATATACTTCTTTTCTTCATCGGTTTGAGGAGACAAATCTGTTGAAAGCCGAAAATAAGCAGCGAGTGGAGTCTTTACAGGTTTGGCATCAAGCATGTCAAATCTCTCAATATTTTCTCGATGTATTTTTCTGAGCTAGAAATAATTTTTCTTCTCGCCTATTCCTGTGAATTTTCATTCTCAAAGTCTTCTTTACTGCTCTCAAATCTTTTACCTCAAACTCTTGTTTGAACTAAGCTTTCAACTTATCAACTTCACACATGTTTTTAGCTGCAATCAACATTTCATTTACATACAAAAGCAACTATACAAAAGAACAACCATTGAGCTTCCAATGATTAAACCCAACTACCATATTTACTAATAAAGAGTTTTTTTAACCTGCACACGTGGTCTTCTTTACCTTCAATAACGAATCTCTCTGGTTGATGCATAAAGATCTGCTCCTCAAGCTCGCCATGATGAAAAACTATTTTCACATCAAGTTGTTCGATCTTCAGATCGAGCCAAGCAACCATGGCTAATAACCGCAGATAGAGGCGTGCTTTACAACTGGAGAGAATACTTCATTAAAGTTTACAACCTCTATCTGCCTGTAGTCTTTGTCTATCAAGTGTATTTTATATCTAACAGACACAACACTTGAAATTTATTCTTTCTTCTTAAAGATCCATTTGTAGCCAACATTTTTTTATTCCTTAGGCGATTTTATTAACTCCCATATCTGATTCTTATGAAGAGATTTCATCTCTTCAGTCATAACAATAGTCCATTCTGCAGCTTCGCCAGAATTAATAACATCTTTGTAGATAGAAGGCTCTAAAATTTTAATAGATTCTGCCACACTTAGAGCGTAAGCAACCATATCTGCATAGACATATTGTTTAGATGGACGGATATGCCTTCTTGCTCTTCCTGTGGCTGAACACCCTGGATTATTAAACTCTGATTTAATAATATAAATCTTGGATTTTTAAGACTATATAGAATATGAGGAAAAAGTTTTGATATTGATTAATTTTGTATGTAATAAATTTCAATAATTTTGAGAATTTTAAGTGGTATGTATGAGTATACATACATCATAGTTATTATGTACATAGTACTTCAATGTATAGATATACTAGTATTATACATGAAATACGTGTATTTATCAAGGAAACATAACCATGAGGATTTTTTTTATATTTTTTTGTTAGTGGAAGGAGTAGGTGTGCATGTGAGGGGAGATCAAGGGTCTACATCTTCTTGATTTGAGAAATTGACACTTGGATAAAATAGGCCCTTGTAATATTAGATGGTATTGGATCTTAAAAGAGTCTAAGAAGTGTTCATCTTCTTCATCCTCTTTCTAGAGAAGATTCTTCCATGGCAAAACCCTAGAAACCCAAGGATCCATCCCCCTCTATTTCTCACTCTCTCTATTTCTCTCCCCCTTCTTTTCCTCTCTCCTCCTCATCTCTTTCTCCCTCTCCTCCTGAATCTGGAAGCACGCAAGAAGGCGCGGCTGGCCAGTTGACGGAAGTGGAGGTGAGTGGATTTTTTTTTTTCATTTCTCAAATCTTCATCTCTTATGATTCATAAAACTTGATCTCTTGATGTTGAGTGGACTTTCCTTTGATCTATATATTCTAATTTTTTTCTCTGAATTTCATGCCTTATTGAAGTATGTAGTAGTCTAATTTTGATCTTGAGATTTATGGGTTAATCTATTTGCATATAATTGATGAGAAGAAATGTAACATTGTAGGGTATATCATGTAGTGAGGTAGTATATAATTTTCAGATTTAGTTTTAAATCTCAAACTTTGAAATTTCAATCTCATATCTTGCTTTGATGGTGATGACACTTTAATTTGAGTGTTAGGTGAGATTAATTCATGAGCTATGTTGTTCCTTCTTAAATTGAATTCAATCCTTAAAAGAATTATGGGTAAGATCAAGTTTATAAACCCCTCCTAAGCCATTAGTGTAGATTGAGATTCTTGAAAGCTTTTACACTTATGATGGTTGAGCCTCTTGCCATTCTTCCATGATAACTATTAAACTTATTCAAAATCTGATTTTTTATGATGTTAGCGAGATAAAAGAAAATTTTTATAGTATGATTTAAACTATGAAGTTGAAGGTGGTTTAAGGAGAGGATGCTGGTAAATTAAGTTATGTTAGAATTATTAATGTTCATATGAAATTTGCTTATGATTAAGAATTCTAAATACTTAAGTTCATAGCTTACTTATAATTAAATTTAGGTGAAGAGGTTAAAGGGGAAGTTGAGAAACTCTTAGATCGAAGCACTTTTAAAATCGTAGTACAAAGCTGTTAAAGTCTGTCAAGATCTGAAATCTGAAACTTGGGGTTTCTTTCGTATGGATATTTGGAATGAAATAGGTTATGTAATATACTGTTAGAAAGATAATCGAGTCTACTTTCCAACGGCTCTTGTGGCGTACTAATCAAAATTTTGTGCTGGGAATTATTTTTGAAACATGACATGCTAGTTGAAGATACCGAGTTACAGAATTTTGAATATTTAGAAGATTTTTGTTTATTTAGGCTGTTCATGCGAATTAAGCAGGTCATGTAATATATCGTAAGAAAGATCATTAAGTCTAATTTTCAGTGAAAGTTTTCGTGTCTTATTCTTATATCAAAAAGAGGAGTTATGATAAAAATATCGTCGATTGTTAAGGAGGTCAGATCCCACAAATTTCTATTTAGGAGGGATCTATGAGAAATTTATAGGAATTAATATATAGGTATGTTGAGCTGAGTCTAGAATTATACATATTTTTTCCAGTAACGCATGTTATGAACGCGGGTATATCGTAATTGTTTATTAGAATATTGACTCTTTATAATAATGTCTCATTAACGGTGTTTGCATATATACTCGGTGTGTTGACTATTATCCTCAAGTTTAAATTAACTTCTGGCCTTACTGACAAATAGGAAATTATTGTGTTATAGACTCCAAAAGACATATTTCGCTCTAACACATAACCCTTTCTAATGGCCTAGTAAATTTGATTATGAATAGAATTTTTTTATCGGCAATAGTCAGTGGAAGAATCATGAAACGCCAGAAGTTACTTATGAAGATTATAATTATAAAATTTTTAACTAACTGATAATTGGACAAGTTAACAGTCAACACTATATTATACTGACAGTAGACTAATAGATGAGTAAACATGGATATTAATTGAAAAGAAAGATTCTCTTGGTATGATATCAAAATTGGAAAATCAAATGATAGGATCGGTAGTATCAAGATCGGTATTAGAAAAAAATTCAAACAGTTTCAGAGTTCAACTCAATCCATGAATAAGTGAGGATAATTGTTATATATATATAATGGTTGCGACCACACTAGCCACATCATATCAAAGAAATTTAAGTAATAACTGATTCTTAGGTCTTATTAAATTGTATATTAAATTAAGGAAGTTTCATTTCAATTAACAAGTATGTAAGAAATTTTCTCTTCTCCTTACAGTCTCAACTTACCTATCTGTCCAGCCAGACTCTCTGAGTAAGTAATACTTTTTCATACATATAGTGTATGTCCCCTAAAGTTACTAAACTTAAAACATACTTGAATTTATGACTTCCAATTATATGTATTATATCTTATCAATTCTAATTAAGTCCCTTTCTTTTATTGGGTGTGATGTCTTGCAATATGCCATGAGTTAAATGGTAACTGTGATGTTTCAAATTATTCTACTTTCTGTGAATAAATTTAAAATTTATTTAAAGCATCACATAGAAAGTACCCATATTATATATACAATATATAGCTTTATAAGAAAAAAAGGAAAGCTTCACCACCGTATTTGTTTAAAGAGTGTCTATTGCGGTCAATTGGTATTTACACTAAACGTGGGTAGTCTTGGGAGTATTAGACTCTGGATCAATATTAGATTCATAGTCACAATGAAAGGTATAGTAAGACAGGCTTAAAATTGAACACATCTTTTCTAATAAGTATTGCAATAAATATGAATTTATTCTGAATCTTTTAACCATTTTCTCTCTTTTGAACTCCAATTTAGAGAGTGGTTATAGACAAATTGGCTGAAATAATATAAGTTTTCAAATTAATTTTTACAATAAATTTTAGAGATATAATGTTGGGAACCAAATTGATAAACTGAGAGAATAGAAAACCATGAAAAATTGCTTCCTTTTGGCATAACGAGTGATATATAAAAATAGCATTGCATATATATGAATGGCAATACATGTCTAGTATAATAATTCATGGGACTATATAGTGTTGTAAGCGTTCCCTCAAAAATTACCTTAATAATATATGAATTTGGACGATTAATAGATTGTTACTGTTAGTGATTGGTATAATTGAGATGTATGATTGCATGTAGTATGTTGCATAATCAAAGAAAGTTTGATAATTGATTCTATGTGTACTGCCTGTCTGCATGATCTTATATGTACATATTGAGTATGTTTGTTAATTATGTTATTGATCATATTCTGGATAATATTAATGGTATATGTGTGGTATCTATTTGAGAATTAGAGTAAAAGATCAGATGAGCTGAACTTGTTATAAATAAATTCAAAAATATATGGACAGGATGGTGTGTAACATTTTGGCTTGAATATAGTATTGTATGTACATGTTGTGTGTTAATATATGTATATATGTATATATATATTGAGAAGGAAGGGGCCGGTGGACGGGGTAATGGTGTTATTTTATATATATATATATATATATATATATATATATATATATATATATATATATATATATATATATATATATATATAAGGAAGGGGCTAGCGGGAGCTGGTAGATATAAAGACGGGGTATGATATTGTGTGTTGTTATCTGAAGGAAGGAGTCAACAGGAGCCAGTGGGTGCGAAGACGTGGTATGAGATGGGTCGTATATCATAAGTAAAGATGTGCTTATTCAAAATGAATGGTGTTGTATACTTGTCCTTGATGTAGGACTGTGAAACTTCACTTTATTATAAGAGATAATAAAATATTATATGATGTATGAAAGTATACATGTTAATCCATGCAGTACTTGAAGTGTGATATGATATTTTAATATGAGAAGTATGATATGATTATATGTTATACAAGTATGCCTGGTGATGTATATGTTATCTGAATGCTTAAACTATATTTATGACTTAATTATAGTGATTGGTGTATTTTAGTGCAGAATACAAGACATGTGAGTAACACATGCTATGTATACATAAGACGAATTCAAACAACTAAACAAAAATTTATTTTATATAACTCATAAATCTTATCACACAGAAAGATGAAAATTCAAGAAAGAAATTCGGAATTTATGGCCAAAAGAGTCGGATTGTCCCCAAAGATTTTAGAGACCATGGTCTTGATTATTAAACCATAGGATGTCTTTGATTCTTTCTGCCTTCTTACTCTTTCAGATTTCCTTTATTACTTGAATATTCATAATTCTCATTGATATGTTATCATTCCCTGATTTATTCCTACTGTACTCACTGAGCTGTCGAGCTCACTCCCCCTCAGACTGGTATATTGCAGGTTGCTTTGAGGTAGGGGTTTGGTTTATGCTGCATAGAGTTCGTTCTGAATCGATCAAATTTTTTTATAATTTAATCATGTTGTACTTCTGGAACAATTATGCTTGTAGATGATACATGTTGATTGTGGGATGGATGGTTAATCTTGTATATATGTAGAGAACTATTATAGTAGCTTCATTTTAACTTGGCATTTGAGATACTTTTATTGGTCCGTGATATCAAGGAGTGTATTATCAATGTGATGATCATGACAAGTTAGAATTTATCATTTCTGAATTTTATGGATGCCGAGAAAGGTACTCTTGAGCTTATGTTATTATATTTCTCCATAAGTAGGCGATGTCAAGCCGAAACATCTTTATAATTGCCTGAACGATTTTTGAGTTCAGTTATGTGATTGGATTGAGAATAAGTAGGCTGATCTTAATCGAAATTATCATATTTGTATTAGATATCATATCCGATCAGTATTTACAAAGGAAGTGATGACGAAATTTTTAAGAAATTGAAAATTATTATGATAATCAGTCAGTTTAAATGAATGTTATGTTAATTAAGGACTTAAGAAAACTGAGACCATTACAGTGGCAATATTGTATTGTTGCTCTTGAGGTGTATCATCACCCGAAGTTGAACCTTGAGCATCATCGACTAGTTTAACGTGTGTGCTTTCTTTTACTCCTTCTGTAATTTTTCTCTCAAGCTCTACCTGCTTATTTGCTTCTTTTCATGAACTTGTAGTATCAATAATAGACTCCTTTCTTGGTTCAAATATGAAATTTTCATCAAAAGTTACATCCCTAATAATAACAAATTTAGGTGACTTAGGATCAGGACACCACATCTTGTATACCTTCATCCCAATAGCATAACAAAAAAATATAGCTTTCTTTACTCTAGGTTCAAGCTTACGATCATTTACATGAAAATAAGTAGGGCAACTAAATACTGATAAGTGAGAGTAATTAGCAGGAATACCGGACCATATCTCCTCAGGAGTCTTAAAATCAATAGTTGTAGAGGGAGACAAATTTACCTAATAGCAAGCTGTACTAACTGCCTCGCCCAAAAGTACTTTGACAAACCAGCACTAGAGAGCATACACTGAGCTGTCTCAAACAGTGTGATGTTCATCCTTTCTACAACTCAATTCTGTTGTGGTGTGTACCAAACTGTACGATGTCACACAATTCTTTTATTTTTGTAGAATTGATCAAACTCTGTGAAACAGAACTTCATGTTGTTGTCGGTCCTAAGGTGCTTGACCTTCTTACCTATTTGCTTTTTGATCATAGCCTCTCACTGTTTGAAGGTAGCAAATACATCATTTTTATGCTTGAGAGGATACACCCAAAATTTTCTGAAATAATCATAAAATTAAAGTCAGAAGATAACGAGCTCTACCTTTCGCTGGAGCTTGAGAGGGACCTCAAATATTTGAATGGATGTAGTCTAAGATGCCTTTAGTCCTATGAACACCTGTATCAAAGAAACTCTGTGCTATTTTACAAAAACACAATGTTCACAAAAGTCAAAACTTTTCTATTTTTTGGCCACAAAGCATGTCTTATTTAACACATGTAGTCCTCTCCCAATCATAAACCATAACCGCATAGGTCACAAATGAGTTGTATCTAAGTTTGGGTCTTCTGACAATGACACATCGATAACACTTGTCACCGTGCTACCTTGAAGGATATAGAAGGTAATTACCTTTTTTTTCCTTTCATCACAACAAAAGAGCATTTACTAACTCTCAAAACTCCTCCTTCAGCTGAAATTTATAACTGTTGAAGTCAAGAATGCTCAAAGAAATCAAGTTTTTCTTCAAATTCGGCACATGCCAAACATTACCCAATGTTCTAACAATACCATCGTGTATCCTAATCTTGAATGAACCAATGCCAATTATTTTATAGGGAATGTTATTTTCATTAAGACATTTTCACCATCAATTGGCTGGTAGGTCACAAACCATCCCTGTAGGACGTATGTGATAAGAACAACCCGAATTAAAAACTCACTCATCTCGTGAACGGGCATGAAAGACGATAACTGAAAGAGTCTCATGTGATATGGAGGCTTCTTCTGCAACACCAACAACCGAAGATTTTTCATATTGAGATTTCCTCCTAGTATCTTCTTTTTTTTTCTTTGACTTTACAACAATCTTTTTTATAGTGTCCAAATTTATGACAATGGTGACGCTCAACATTTCTTTTAACCAGATTTTTCTCGAGATTTTTCTCGACCCTTCTCTATGCGACCACAGAAAAGCAAGTGTTCAGCTTGATCCTCACTTCCTATAACCAACACTTTCTGCTTAGCTCGTAAGGCTGACTCGATATCTTCTAAAGAAAATGTATCTCTTTCTTAGAGCATACTATTAACAAATTTTTTGAAGGAATGAGGTAATGAGCATAATAAGATGAGAGTTTGATTTTTTTTCATTTATTCTAATATTAATATTTTTAAATTCATGAGAATTTTATGGAGCTCATCTAAGTAGTCTTTAATCAGTGTGTGTTCTTTCATGCGAAAGAGTGAAGAGGCGCTGCTTCAAGTAGTGCTTATTGGTCAGGGACTTAGTCATATATAAGCTCTCTAATTTGAGCCACAAATCGGCGACGGTGACGGTATCTTCATCGCCAACCTCCCGCACAACTGCATCTGCTAGACAAAGTTGTATGGATTATGTGTCTTTATCTCGAGTTCTTTTTTCTCATCCACGAATATAGATTCTGACAACTTGTCTTTACCAGACAAGACTTTCATAAGGCTTGTTGCACCAAGATAGCCCGCATTTTGAGTCTCCACAATTGAAGTTATTTCTTCTGTCAAATTTCTCTACTTTGTACTTTTTCGAAGCCATCTCGAAACTCACAAGAAAATAACACTAGCTCTGATACAATTTTGTTATAGCAGGGAGCTTCTAATACAAAAGATGAAAAGTGTAAGTAGAGATTAAATAGATAACAACTATAAACTAATAGGAACAAAGAGGATAGCAAACTAGTATTTAACGTGATTCAGTCCATATGACTTATGCCCACGGAGAAGACAATAAGAGGAATCCACTAATCAAAAGTGGAGAATGCAAAGAGATTACAAATCTAACCTTACTCACTCAGAACCCACAAAGCCCAACTACACTAAGGCTTAATAAAAAAGATAAATGACAAGAGAAAGGAGAGGATAATATAATATTTATTTGTAATTCTCTCGTTCTCACTTCCTTGCTTCAAATTCCATGCAATGTCATGCCTATTTATAGGCAAAAATTGTTGAACCACTTCATCCCAATCACCTCGCAAACATTTCTCATGGAGACAAAGCATTTGACGGAATAGTAGACGATTAATCATGTTTCCACCGTTAGATCAAAAATGGCAAGCTAACAACAGTAGATTGAAGGCTGAGTTTTGTTTGTATTCAAGACACATCAACAGATTCTGTTACGAAACTTAAAACATATGTTGATTTGAGATACTCATGAAATCATTGTTGATAAAAAGCTCCATTAATGTGCAATGTTGAAATCAGAACTAACCCTATCGTTAAGTTTCATTTTTAATAGAATAATAAGTTCTCCTTATAAACGGGAGGTAAGCTTATCTGACCTCCTATGGGTTGCCATCAAAAGTAAAATGGTAAAGAAATAAAAAGATGTCAACTCAAACTGAAATAGTACCAACAATTTGAGTTGAGGCCCCTTCTCCTTTGCCAGAGGTCCGGCACCAATGGCTTGTCATTTTGCCACTCAGTGTCTCAGTCTTTATAAAGAGGCCAGCCAGTTCCAGTTCTTTCTCATCAGTGAACCCCAAAGAACTCATACAACTTCAATGGCAGTGGCTTTTGGGCTTCCTGGGTGAGCTTCATCATTTTTTTTTCTTCTGAGTTTTCTTTTTATTATTATATTAAAGATGCTAATTTCTTAATGGTGGTTTTTTTTTTTTTTTTGGTTTTTTTTTGGGTTTGGTTTTAGTATTGTGAAGGAAGTCCTTCCCCCTACTCTTGATGCTACTGCAGGCCCACCTCCTCTCTTTGATGGAATTACAAGGTGATTTTCTGTTCTTCCCTCCATACTCTCTCTTGTTATTCCTCTTGTTATTTAAAATTTTGATTTTTTTTTTCTTTCTGAATTTTAAAGGTTGTACATATCCTACATATGCCAGTATGCCCAAAGGACTTGGATTGTCAGGAACTACAAGGTGATTCCTATTCTCAGTTTTTCGCATTTTATTGAAATTTCTTTGTTTAATGTAATTTTGGGATTAGGGTTTGCAAGAAAAGATAAAATTGGTCCCCCTAGATCTGCAAAATAGGCTTGCTTTGTACAAGGAGAAATTATATCCTGGAAATAAGGTACCAATTCCTTGTAAAAAGATTTAATTCTCAGTTCATTTTTACTTTTTTGTTTTTGCAAAAAATTGATTTTGATAATATGTTTCATAGGTGCCTGCTTTGGAGCATAATAATGAAGTTAAAGGAGAGAGTTTGGATTTGATGAAGTGTATTGATGAGAAGTTTGAAGGGCCTAAGCTGCTTCCTCATGTAAGAGTAGATCTATTTAATTCTCGGGGAAAATGTTGGGGAAAATGCAATTGTTTGACGCGTTCTTGAATGATTTTTTTAGGATCCTGCAAAACAACGGTTTGCTGAGGATTTATTCTCTTACAGTGATGCTTTTAACAAAGTTAATTTCTCTGCATTTACCTGTAAGGGTGATGTGCCTGATGAAGTTGGTGAGTTTTAGGTGTTAACTGAAGACGGAAAAGAATTAGAGAATGAGAACAAGTTCATAGTCTTTGATATTTACTGACAAGAATTGTTACTTATTAGGTGTTGCGTATAATAAATTGGAAGAAGCACTTGCTGAGTTCGATGATGGACCATTTATCCTCAGCCAGTTAAGTCTGGTAATGACTTGATTGAAGCAACTTCTTTTTGTTAATTTTCCTCTTTTTTGATTATTTATGTATTCACTTGAAGTATATGGTCATTAAAAGTTTTCTGTTTGATAAAAAGACAGGAAACAAAGGGTTGAAAAAAATCCCCTCCTCTCCCTCCCCCCCAGCTCCTCCCCTCGCGCAATCAGATCTGGGGGAGGAGACCCCCACCGTTCTCTCTCTCAAATCCAATTTTTTTTCTTCTTTCTTTCTTTTCCATTGACGTCGAGATTGCGGTCAGGGAGGAGATCTTGGGCAAATCCGTCCAAGGGAGGCTGGATCGCCGGATTCGGCCAAGGGGGGCCGGATCTGGATCCGGCCTTGAGCATGGCAGCGAGGTAGCCGCCGTTGAAGGTCTCGACATCCATGTCAACCTTCTCGGACTCAATGACGACGCTCTCCCCCTTGGCGAGCTTGTCACCCTCAGACTTGATCCAAGACACGATCTTGCCCTCGGTCATCGATGACGAGAGCGCCGCATGAAGATCTCTAGATCTTGCCCTGGATGCAAATCGGGACCCGCCTGGGGCTGGCGGCGGGGATAGCGCGGGGCTGGAGCTTGGCCGTCGTGGGGAAGAAGGAGGTGTTGGGAGAGACGCCATGATGGACCGATTTTGGGGGGTTTGGGAAAAACTCTTAAATCCGAATAAGGGCCGGTGAAAGTTAGCAGGGGTGTCCGGCCGAGAATGGCTGGTTTTGAGCAGGGTGACCTATCAGAGATGGTCGGACTGCGATAATGAAAACATATCACGACTTCAGTGGTGGGAGATCTGGTCACGGGATGACTGAATCAAAGTTGTGGATATTGTGTCGACAGTGGTCAGCCAAGGGATGGCTGGTGCTGAGCTGCATACACCGCAAATGTGGTGAAGAGGGGATGCCACGATTTCGGTGGTGGGGGGCTCTGTTCAAGGGATGACCTGATTTGAGCTGTAAATGTCGTGACGGGTTGACGAGAGATTTGGCCAAGGGATAGACGGGTCCGAGCAATAGACAACACATCTACGGTGGAAGGGAGAAGCCACGACTGAGCTTAGGGTGTTTCAGTGGTTTCATTTTTTTTTCTTTTTTTCTTTTTTTGCGAAGGATCAAATTGTTTATGAGTATTTTTATGCAAATTTGTAACCTTCTTTCTTGAGGATGGTTCGTTAAATTCTTGTTAATGAAACACCAGGGGTTTCTTACCTCACGGCTTTCTCTCAAAAAAAAAAAATGTTCTATTTGATTCCATTGCTCAGTTGAGGGTGGTGTATTGACTGGATATAGAATATGATACATATTATCACCATGGGAGTAATAGTATATGCATGTGTAAATTATGAGGCTTTAATTTAACCTAAGATATCTTAGATTAAGAATTAATTTATACTTGATGCTTGTGCTTTCCTGTTTCTCAAAATCGGTTAACTAGGTTATTGCTTCCAGCCTTAAGAATATTAGTTTGTTAAATCAATGAGTAGTTCGTCTCTGATCTACACTGCATCTAACCATTGTAGATATGTCTTAATTAGGTGGATATTGTGTATTGATTGGATATAGAATGTGATACATATTAAAATTTATCACCATGGTGATAGTATGATGATGTGTAGATTATGAGTCTTTACTGTAATTTAAGCTGTGATTGATCGAGAATTAATTTATTATTGATGTTTGTGCTTTCTTGTTTTTCGATAATTGGTTAATTAGGTTATTGCTTCCAGCCTTCAAAAAAAAATATCAGCGTAGTTCGTCTTTGATCTACAGTTCATCTAACAATCGTCAGAAATGTCTTAATTAGGTGGATATTGCGTATGCCCCATTTGTTGAAAGGTTCCAGCGGTTCTTTTCTGAAGTTAAAAACTATGACATCACTGAAGGCAGGCCGAAGCTGGGAAAATGGATTGAGGTATGCCCAGAATCATTGGAAAACTCAACTGTAAACTGTTTGTATACTCAAATCCAAGGCATACTCTTTCAGGTCTATGTTTGGTGTACTGATTGTGTGCGTTATCCTTGAACCATTTATAATTTGCACGATCTGGGAACATGAAGGTGTTGCTCTTTGGCTCTTTTGTTCACTTCGTGCCTCAGAAATGAATGCAAATCCCTAAAAATTTGGAGGGTTGCTCATTCATTGCATGATTGCATCATCAATAATGTAGGTTTCCTACCAACTGGTTTAACATAGGCTGTAGCCTAATGCAGACGAGATTTGAACCCTACATCTCTTCTTAGCAAAAAGGCTTTACCACGGTGTTGGTACGTGATTTCAATCGGGAACTAGGTTCGCATATAAAATTTGGTTTCCTAGATGCCAATCTTACTTAAGCGCATAAGTTGATTCTGTCGAGTAGGATTGACATAGTGTTGGCTTTGGCTATAGATTTTGGAAATAATTTCATAAAATCTGTGTTTCTCTTTAAAAGTACAGTATTTAAGTTTCACTATGGTTCCCATATGTAGGGGTTGAACAAGATTGATGCCTATACAGCAACTCAGCATGATCTTCAAGAGCTCAGAGCCCTGAAGAAGAAGTTTGGGGTAAATTCTTCTTGAACATATTTTTCTGTATTCTGAGACTCCGTTTCTGGATCGGTATACCGCGATGAGCAGATATTGTATTAAACCCCGAATTCATTAGCTTCTCATCTTTATTTCACAGATTGAATGATGCCTTGCTATGCTTGCTGCAGGTTTACAGCAATGATTTCAAATCAAGAGCATGTTACGTATTTTTCTTGCTTTTTTCTAAAATTTATCAAGATGTGGGTTTTAAGAGGTTGCCGGTTAGTTTGTAACCTGAAACCTGTCACTTCTTCCATCACAGTCATAGGATCTGCATCGTGTTCCTTAAAGAGCACTTACTGATTTAGGTTAATGCTCTTTCGGAGCTTAAGAATGATTATTTGTTCCATGAATCAAAGTTACAGATATATGTCGGCACATATGTTTCTCTCTAACTTGTTCATGTGTATGTTTGCACAAGTTTTAGTGTGTGGGGTGTGTGTCCCTCATGAATTCAAGGAATGCCCATTCAAAGCCCCTCCTCATGTGGCCTGTTTCCATGCACTGCATGGCCTTCGTTCTAGTGATGCCCTGCTCCTCCTCCGTCGACTTCTCAACAAACTCTCATTCACCAAAAATAGAAAGATAAAAAAAAAGAAGACAACAAAAATCAAAAGAAAAAGAGAGAGAAGAAAAGAACAAAAACAAGGAGAAAAACAACACAACAACATCAAGAAGAAGATCTCTCTCATGTATCCCTCTGCATCTTCTTCCCTGAGCCAATTCACGACATTCCTCCATCCATCCCCAATTCATGGGTGGCTATGTTGACCGTGTTGCGCCCTCGAGTATGGGCCTCCGCGGCCTCCTCCTCCTCGGCTTCCTCATCATCTCCTTCTCCTACCTCCTCTACTCCGCCAACCTCCTTGTATCCGCCCCAAGGACTGCTCCCCTGACCACATCTCCCTCGCCCTCGCCAATTCCACATCCATACCCAAAACCGTTTCCAGTAACACCACGCTACTACGACAAGTGGTGGGCGATGACAATAAGCAAGAAGAAGACACCAACCTGAGCCACATTGTCTTCGGCATCGCTGCCTCCTCCGACCTCTGGCAGAACAGGAAGGAGTACATCAAGCAGTGGTGGCGACCGGGATCCACCCGTGGCGTTGTCTGGATCGACAAGCGGGTGAGAACTTACCGCAACGAGAGCCTCCCCGAGATCAGGGTCTCCGGTGACACGTCCAAGCTCCCCTACTCCCACACTCATGGCACGCGAGCAGCACTCAGGCTCTCCCGCATCGTCTCAGAGACGCTGCGGCTGAAGCAGAAGAACGTGCGGTGGTTCGTGATGGGGGATGACGACACGGTGTTTGTCGTCGACAATGTCGTGAGCCTGCTGCAGAAATTCGACCACCGGCAGTTCTACTACATAGGGAGCCCGTCGGAGAGCCACATTCAGAACCTGCTTTTCTCGTATGGCATGGCATATGGCGGGGGCGGATTCGCCATAAGCTACGCGCTGGCTGTGGAGCTGGAGAAGATGCAGGACCAGTGCATCAGTCGGTACGCGCATCTGTACGGCAGCGACGACCGGATTCACGCCTGCATGACCGAGCTCGGCGTGCCGTTGACGCGGCACCCAGGGTTTCATCAGGTGAGAGATTGAGAATTCATACGTGAAATATTCGATCTAACTATGAATATCTGACTACTATCTGGCGATCTCTTTACAGTTCGACATCTTTGGCGACCTACTCGGCCTGCTGTCCGCGCACCCGGTGGCTCCCCTCATATCCCTGCACCACCTCGACGTGGTGGAGCCGATATTTCCGGACAAGAGCAGGCCGGAGGCGATCCACCGCCTCTATGAATCCATCGAGCAGGATGCCGCGAGCATCGTGCAGCAGTCGATCTGCTATGACAAGAGGCGGCAGTGGTCCATCTCTATCTCATGGGGCTACGCCGTGCAGGTCTACCGGGGGCTGCTCTCCCCCGAGAGCTCGAGATCCCCGCGAGGACCTTCATGAACTGGTACCGCCGCGCCAACTACTTCGCCTACTCGTTCAACACCAGGCCGGTGGCGCGGCATCCTTGCCAGGAGCCCTTCACCTACTACGTCAGCAACGTCCGGTACTTCAAGCCGATCAATCAGACGGTGAGCAGGTACTCGCGATACGGGAGCAAGTACCCAAGCTGCCGGTGGAAGGGGACGTCCCCGACGATCATCCACACCGTCGTCGTCTTCAAGAAGCCCGACCCGCACCGATGGGAGAGGGTAAGTGATGCTGCCATTGTTGAGTTGTTCGAGGTTTTTTGCCGTGATGCTAACTGTTCTTTTTGTTGCTGCTGCAGGCTCCGAGAAGAGATTGCTGCAAGGTGCTGCCTTCAGGAAAGGGATCTACGATGCATGTCTCAGTGAGCAATTGTAAAGATGGTGAGTTTTCAGAGGTCTAGGAAAAAAAAAAGGTAGCCTGAGGATTTTTTGTACCATTTTTGTAACTTTCCTTCTTTCCCCCCTGTTAACTTTGATTGAATCATTTGATTGTAACTTGTAACAGATTCATTTTTAGCATGTAATGTGACAGTTTTGAAGTTCATTTTGGTGCCCATTATGAATAAACTTTGTATCCCATTCTAAATGTAAGAATTTGACAGACTCAGAGCTAGCAGATCATGGAAATATATAATTCAAATGAAAATTGTATACTTCACAAATTGAACAACATATGATGCTGAAATTCTTTTGAAAATTTTGCAACTTTTCCAGCTTAATCTGACCTAAATTTAAAAGATTTGATCCGAACACAAACTACAGCATCGTGTTGTTCTCAAAAACAACATCATGATCAACATCTCTTCATAGAATGTAAAAAGAGTGAACCACCAGCAAGAAGAAAAGATAGCAATAAGCACGCAAACAAAATAATTATAATTTCCGAATAATATCCAACTGCAAGGCATAAACTTTTTGCAAGAAACTAAAGTAAAATTCCATGTGTTTGGTAGAGAACCAACAATTTACAAGAGATAAAACAAAGAAACGATAAATCCATGATGTCGTGGTTTTTTTACCAAAAGAAGAAATTACAGTTGCTTATATCTCCCATCTGGGCACCAAATTGTTTTTTGCTTCAAACAATAGGAGCAGTTCGCCCAGCCCCATTTACGTCATAGTCGGTGGCAAGGACCTGCCCGTATGTGCCTTTGGGGTCCTCATCCTCAAGATAATCAGCTCTTGCATTGTCGGTCAGCATCTGGCAGATGAGCCAGAACAGGGCGGCATCAAGAGCCAGGAAACCGGCACCACCAAAGAGGCCAGTCTTGGCGGTAGCACACTCTGCGTTGAGATCGTGGTGGATGTTAAAGCTGCGGTGAAGACCTTCGGTGATGGTTGCCCACAGCATCATTGCTTCAGCCAGCACTGTCACAGCTCTGGTTTCACCATAAAGACATGAGGCAGTAGTAAAAAATACATAGCCACTGCTCGTATAATCTAATTGTTCTAATTTAGATGACAAGTGACTGAAGTAGTAAAAAGAATTATAATAAAGATACAAAGTCCTCAAGTTAGCATCCAAAAAATGTAAACTGTTGAATAGTGGTACTTATCTTTCATAAAACTGTTTTTTGAAAAGAGAAACAGAAAACAGGTCCATCATTGCCAATAACAAAAGTTTCAAAAATTAAGACATGTTTTTATGATTGTAGCGAGTTTGGCAATTTGGTGGTGGTGATGATGATGAGGTAGCATTGTTAAACTAGAGCTGCAAATTGGCCAAGAATTAAAGATTCTCGTTATTTACAAGCTAGTAGAAAGTAGTGAGGAAATGAAAGATAACCTGTTATACTCGAAATTGAAGGACACATCAGGATAAGGAAAAATAAAAATAAATCTGTAGCCCATCTTTAGATTTATGAGTACTATGGCAACTCAACACAAATATAACATCTGTTTGTTCTGTATACCAACACCAACACAAAAAGGCATAATGCCACGCTAATGGTTAATTAAGGAGGGATGTTCTACAAATGGTATGATAGCTACAAGGCAACCGTACGGAAGTTAGAAGTAAAAATAAATGTCTACAAATGGAATGACAGTTGCATGGTAATTGGTAAGCGTGCGAAAGTTACAAGTAAAGATTATTTGTTAGAACAGAGTTGATAGTTACCATAAAACTATTTCTCATTTAATAGCAGGAAGTCGAGAAAACTTACACTGCAATAGCAAAGAAAACAGTCAATGCAGTGCTGTGGAACAAGGCAGCTTTTGGAACAGATTGACCCTTGTAGGGGAAAAACACAGCAACCACTCCAAGGAAAGCAGAAATAAGAAGTGCGACAACAGAGAGACTTCCCAATGCGACTGTTGGATCACTTGGAAACTTGCAGATGATAACACCTTTCCCCTCAATTCTAGTTCCAGCTGCAGGCTGTAAACAAAATAAAATAATCATGCTTTAAAATTTATAACACAACTCAACCTGCTGCTGCGAATTCCTGTCATAAAATTGTGACCGAGCACCACAAAAGGCGGAAGAGAAGGCTTGATAAAAAAGTGAATCCATGGAATTAAGTCGAGGCTCAAAATCTTGGAAAGAGGCAGTTATTTAAGGTGTGGGTGTTACAATTTCAGTATTGCTAGCTTAAAGTTTTGAATAATTTTTAAATCATAAAACTTGGCTAATAACCTCAATGTATACGATTCAACAATCACAATTCTTGCCTATCACTGGTTCTGGAAATATATTTCTTGCCTACCGCTACCTAAAAGCAGTATCCATAGTGAAACTTGGACGCAAGCCCAAGCTATACATGTTTACCAAGCAACTAAGTGATATATATATATATATATATATATATATATATATATATATATATAAAACAATAATACTTCATCTATGTACATCCTGTAAAATTGACTATTTAAGTTGAAAAGTTAACCTTTTTATTTTCAGCAATCACACCAAGTATGAAGGCCAATGCACCAAAAAATGCCACAGCAAGAGCAAACTGCGCGGGTTTTAAAGCCATTACGGAGTGCACAATCTACGCCTCTGCAAACCACAAATGCAAGACAACACTAAGATTCTCTCTCAAAAAGAATTTTAAAAAAATAAAAAAAGGAAAGAAAAAGCTAAGGACATAAAAAATTAGATGATACACTTCCAAATATCAAGAAACCAATGCATAACAAAGAGAAAATATTATCAGTATTGCAGATTTTCCCATGCTGCTACAAAACTCAAGAACATATTGGACCACAAAATGTGAGGAGTGTGGCTCCTCATTTTTCCTTTAAGTCAGTAGTAGCACAACAAAGACAGTGCTAACTTAGTAACATACCACACCAGTGTCACCAATAATTAACCCATAGAGCAAAATAATCCAAGAAGATATAAACCACATTAAGAACAAGTAACACATATTTCAAACACTATCAAGATCATAAAGGCAACGTCTTCCAACATAATATGGCAAGTTTTTCCAATATACCAGCATGAAATAGCTATAACATATGCATTATGTTGTTTTATGCTAATTAAGTTATATTATACGTATCCACTGCATATTCTCTGCATTACTTCTCAAAGCTGCAGTAAAAGAAATTTCTCCATAACTTTTACAAATACACACACACAGACACACTTTAATTCACCTGATTCAGCTATATTTTTAGCAATTTAATCAAAAAATAATGGGTTGATGAACTCCACTCAAAGCTTCGAAACAAAGTTGATTCTTCAGATTGCCTTTGTCAATTCATCAAGAAATTCCAATTCTATAGTTGTTTTTAAAGTGACGAGGGACGTTGACTGTGGTATTAACAAGAGAGCACTGATTTAGAGTGATAAACTTTACCTATATATTCGTAGTCATATCTCAACATCAAGGATCATAGTCAGACTAAATACAAAAATCTCAACGAGATATCTTGAAAAATCATAGGAACATAACAAAGTTGACATAAAACATACTTGTATACATGCACATAAAAATTATAGGCACAAAACATTGATGATATATTATGCTAATTAAAATATATAAACCCCATATCTTACAAGAACATCATACTCTCTCTGAGGTAAAACAACAAATCAATAATGTGATGAATAAAAAACTCCACTAATATCTAAATCTGTATTCTACTCATAGCATCGCAGATCCACATAGAACAGAGACCACCCCCTTTTAAGGACCTCCCTAATTTAATACTCCAACGCATACCGAATGTCAAAATTTCCCACTGCTTCTAATTTTAATAGGATTTGAAATTTAGCTATCAACAAGCAAGCACTTTGTTATCAATTAGTGAATTTTGCCTTCTTCAATACAAATTTTAGAGAAAAATCCTCAGTAAACAAACTGCTTACTACCAAGCAATACTTCAAATCAAAACAACCATACAGCATAAATCGGCAAAAAGATCCAATCTTTACCACAAATAAGAGGAGAAATCGTAAAAATTTAAGCACCACATGAAACTCTGCAATCAACAGATCAATCTAATTAAATTGAACCCAAACTTCATAACCAAAGCAAAAAAAAAAAAAAAAATGAAAAATTCCAAGGTTGGGGATTTCTCTTACCTCTCGGAATCGGAGCCAAAGCTCTTCCCGGTCAAAATCGGCAAAAAGATCAGATAAAAAGTTGATAAATTTTATCTCATATATAAAAGATGACCGGCCGGTTGAGCCGAGGGTATTTTCGTAAATATGACATTAAAGATCTTTCCTCTTTTTCGAAGATTCCGATTTGGGATGCGGCCGAATCTTTTAAATTCCAGAAAGGGAAATCCAAATTCCATCCTAACTATGCCTCATAATTGACAATATTAACAGGTCTGCCATCTATTAACCTTTATTCCCGACCATTGGATTATTCGATGACCCGTTTGAGCGGTTGAGATTGGCTGCTGGTGGTTTCCAGTTATCATCTAGAATTAGGAAGGTGACAGCTCACAGCTGGGTCATACTTGGACTTTTGGGAGGGAGAGATTTAAAATTGTAAGTAAATAAGAAATAAATAAGATATACCGTTGGTTTTCAATTACGTTTCTATTTATAAACAAATTAAATTTTAATTAAAAGATTATTAATAGAAATTTTGTTGTTAATTTGAGGTCAAGTAGCATTGTATGGACGATGCTCTTAGATGTAAACTTTATATTATTTAGTGTTTGGGATTTAAACAAATATATAAACAGAGTTTAATTTCGCATGGTTTCTTATCTGTCAATTAAATATAAAATTGGGTATATTTTATCAAATTAAAAAATTAACTTTATATTTATCAAATTTTTATAAAATTGGCTTTAATATTTGAAGAAAAGTGCACCTGTACTTATTAATATAAAAAATGGATTATTCGGGCATGAACAATAAATTAAAAAATTACATTTCTATTAATTTTATGCAATCTGGTTTTAGATAAAACTTTAAACTTTAAAATTTCTTATACAAATCAAGTCTTTTTCTAAAAGTAAAAGATCTTAAAATTTTCAAGTCCAATGATAGAATTTTAGCAAAAGTGGGTTCGGGTCGCTCAGGAAACATGCTTTATTTGTCTTCAAGTATATTATTTTAGCATGACAACTTCATGATTTAAATGCTGCATTTATATCATAAATGAAGGTTTTTTCTATAAACATGTACTTGCCATTTGAAATTTGAATATGACTCTTGTAAATTTGTTTTAGAAAATTAAAGTTGAATTTAGATAAAATTTAATCAAAATTTTTAATTTTTATATAACAGTTTAGTTTTTGAGATATTGGGGATACCATGATTAAAACCAGATTATCAGACTATCAACGTTTTGTCCTTAAACCATCAATACTGCCATACTCTTGCAACATGTATGGTGCATAGCTATCGTCAACCAAAAAAACAACCTTGCCTCAGTTGCTGAGTCATTTGGAGTAGTCTGAGAAACATGATTCTTTAATTATACCAATCCACAATACTACAAATAAATCAAATATCTCTTTTTATAAGATATCTCAAATTGCAATAGGAAACGTAACGTAGAAGACTGGCAACAACATATACCAGCATTGTCATAGTTGAAATAGTTAAACTATCACTAATCTGTCATGATTATTGCATAATTCATAAGTGACAGTTGTAACAAATGAATTGTCACGATAACATCTAGCAGAGGCGGAATCAGGAATAAATTTGGGGTGGGCTGTAACTTTTTATAACTTATGCTTATGAATTATATGAATTTGTCAAAAGAATAAAACAATATTCTCCACTAAATTAGGAGTAGAAGCAGAATAAAATTTACCAAAAGAAATCAAAATAAAAAGAAATTGAAAACAATATATGAGAAAAAAAATTTAATGCATTATATGAAAAAAAGGGCCGGGCTACAGCCCGGCCCAGCCAACCTATGCGTCCGCCCATGACATCTAGAGTTTACTTGGACTGTTGGGAGTGTGAACTGTTGAATTCAGACGGCATTCTTGGCCGTATTAGAATTTTATAAATAAGAACTGTGTAAGATATACGGTGGGGTTCTAAATTACTTATCGATTTACAAGCAAATTAAATATTTGATTAAAATATTATTTATAGAAATTTTGTTGGTAATTTGTGGTGCAATGTATGATAGCACAGTGCTCTTACATGCAAACTTTATATTATTTAGTGTTTGTGACGTAAACAAATATATTATCAGAGTTTGATTTCGTATGGTATGATATTATCAGAGTTTAAATCCAAAGAATTTTAACATTTTAAGTAGAATTCAAAGAATTTTAACAAATATGAATATCAATATCTATTTAAAATAAAGAGATACTGATAGTGCTAAATTATCTAAGACACTCAAATAAATATTCGAAGATTCAAATGCACAAGTAAACAGAAATTCAAACTGTCATCTTTACTAGAATTAGCTAATGGTCATCTCCCATGATGACACTTTTTTAAATAGAAGTTTACTAGAATTAGTGAACGATCATCTTATTATGTTCATAGTTCATTCGATAAATAAGGTGGTACATGTAGTTCATTTGGTTATGAACTTGTGATCAAAATTACAAATTTGAGCCTTGATGGGTGAAAATTAGAAGATCACTCTCTAATTAGATCCAAATTAGTGTGATTATATATAGATTAAAATATATTTATCACTTTAAATATATAGTGTAATTTTCACTTAAATATACATAAAAGTTGAAGGTTGAATTTCAACTTTTCTTTCAAAATTTCAATCATAATTGTTAATATTCCATTATCATTCGGATCTGATCTGAGTCTAAAATTATTTTTATAAAATTTGATAGTGACTTTAACATCTAAACAAAATCCCTGGTGGAATCTATATCAACAAGAAGGAAAATTCATATTTATCAAATATAAAATTGACCTTAATATTTGAAGAAGTGCATGTGTACTTATTAACAAAAAAAACAAAAACAAAATGGATTAATTAGGCTTGGACAATAAATTAAAATATTACATTCCTATTATTTTTATGCTATCTGGGTTCTAGATAAAACTTAAACTATACAATTTTTTATACAAATCAAGTCATTTTCTAAAAGAATAAGGTCTTAAAATTTTCAAGCCCAATAATAGAATTTTAACAAAGGTCGGGTTCTGATCGTTGGGAAACATGCTTTATTTGTCATCAAATACATTATTTTAGCATGACAACTTCATGATTTAAATGCTGCATTTATATCATAAACAAAGGTTTTTTCCTATAAGCATGTACCAGTCATTTGAATATGACTTTTGTAAAGTTATTTTAGAAAATTAAAATTGAATTTAGAAAATTTTAATCAAAATTTAAATTTTTATATAAAAATTTTACTTTTTGAGATATTGAGGGATACCATGATTCAAGCCACTATGCTCATCAGATCACTAATGTTTTGTTCTTGAACCATCAATATTGTTGTACTCTTGTAGCATCTATTGTGTGTCATAATCATCGACCAAAAAGCAACCTTGCCTCAGTTATTGAGTTATTTGGAGTCGTCTTAGAAATATGATTCCTTTAATTATACCAATCCACAATACTATAAGTAAATCATATATTTCTTTTTATAAGATACCTCCAAATGCAATAGGGGAAACGTGCAGAAAAAGACGGGTAACAACATAGACTATTGTGGTCATAATTAAAACAGCTGAACTATCACGGGCCGTGCCATGATAATTGCATAAGTCAGATTGACAGCTATAACAAATGAATTATCACTATAAATGTAATAGTCTTGTTTTCCATTAATTGAATCGGGGAAAAGTAATATCCCGATAGTTTAGTGATTCAGCGCGAGCAAATGGATTCCAAGATCCAAGTTTCTTCCAAACTCAAGTAAACTTAGTTACAAAATGATTTACACGTGTCACAATCTCGGACGGGTAAAAGTAATCAAAACAGATGCCCCTCTACTCCTTTCTTTTAGGAAAAGGTTGGGAACTTTCCCTCAGGGAATTTCAGGTTCCCAGAGTCTCCGATGTAGATCTATATGGAGCTGGATTCAAGGTGTTAATTGTTGCTTCAGATTTTGTGCTGCAGTGGTGTGCGCAGTAATACAATCTGACAAAATCTTAAATGTGCATCACATCCAAGGCAGCACCAATCAAATTACCGCATCTTGTGCGATGCGACGTTCGAGGTGGGTACCGTGTATTTAAAGTGACAGTGTTGATTATATTCACCATAACATGCGTAGGGCACTGATCGAGCGATGGGTCTTTCCCCTAGGGTTAAAAGGATTACACTCTGAGGTTTTGAGCAATTTTTTTTCTTTCAAATTTTCGCTTTATCTTCCTCTTTCTTTCCTCCCTCTGACCTTTTGATCTCAAAATCTTTGTCATTACCTTATATCTGCTAAAAATGAAGAAAGGTAAGAAATTCGTCCTTCTGATGATCGGACAAAAGAAAGTCCATCGTAAAGGAGAAGGGGAAGAGGACTTCCTGTCGCATCAGGATTGGGATGGACTTCGATCCAAAAAACTCTAAGCTTCGCGACCAAGAGACGGTGGATAAATACCTGACTAGTTATGGCTTTTGTTAGAGCACAGGGATAAAACTTGAGTTTTGCCCCAACGATGTTGACGTTTCTTCGGCCTCGCCTGAAAAGGACGTTCTATATATGCATCCCCTGGTGCTGGCGCTAGAATTAAGGCTGTCAATGATGAAGTTTGTTCGCAATATTTTGATTTTTTAAGGGGTCGCCCCCTCTCTATTGACGACGATGGCGTGGCGTATAATACTGGGGTTTAAAGCCTTCAGCAATTTGCATGCTCCCGAGGCCTGTCATCATGAAATTTTCAGCACCATATACTTGTTAAGACCATTCAGCGTACGCGCTACTTTATCCCCCAGAGTGGTATAGAAAACATTATCGTTAATATGGTCGACAACGATCATAATATGCGAGATTCCATGATTCGGGTCTCCGGTCCATGGGATGCCGAGTCGAAAGACTAGCGTGAGGCTATCTCGGTTGCTTGGAACTCGAATGCTGGTTCTCGCAGGGGACCTTTCCCTCTGCCGATGTCGAGATGAAGTTGAAAAAGCTGATAACCATCGACTTTAATAGTTGTAATTGAAGTTGGCTGTTGAACCCAAACAGACCTCCAATACCAAGGAGTGGACTGATTGTTCATAAAAAGTGTTCATAAAAAGTGTATATTTTTAGTCACATTTTCATGTTTATTTTTTATCAAACTCTGCTATATAATCGTTTTATTGTTTAGTAATGCGCATGTCTCGATAATTAAAAAAGAAAAGAAAAAACCCAAAAAGAAGCCCACAAGTTAAAGAGAAGCTCAAAATCCCATCAAGCCCAAGTTAATTCAGAAACTATCCTATTCTAAATCAGAGATAAAGAAGAAAGTCAATTTAAATTAAGTTGCTTAATCCCCAAGTCAAAGATAGAGGAGAGAATTCAAGTTTAAAATTCGAATTTATCGATAATTTGTTTCCTAAGTTATCTAGGAAATAATGTTATTTTAAATTTCAGAAGTCAAGCGAGAATTCTAAGGATAGATCTCTAGATAAATGGATGAGATGAAGCCACACACCAAAACGCATGCCCGAACCCTCAAAATGCTGTGTTTCCCCCTTTTTTGTTGCGAAAACGCCGTACTTCTGTATCCTCTTGCGTGTCGGTTTGGGTGGCGGTATTCTATAGGGATTCTACTACTGGGATCTCCTATAAATACCCCTGTAAAGTAACAGAGGAGAGGATCTCAGAGAAGCAATTTTAGGGTTTTCTTTAAATCTATTTTTTCTAAATTTTTATTGTATTTTCAACTTTTTTTTTACTTTAAAGAAGATTTGTAAGAAGGAGAAGCCATTGTAATTCGAGGTGACTGATCAATGGTGCTTTTATTCTTTTCATATCTCCTTTGTTATTTTACTTGCTTTTAATCTTTATTTGCTTCTTTATTATATGCAATCTTCTTATTTAAAAATCATGCTTTGTTTCTCTTCTATCATAAGTAACTAAATCCTCTTTTTATGGCTTGCTAATATCACCACCATGGACTAATAGTATTGAATAGAGAACCCAATTAAATTTCATGCATGCTTAAACCCTAGGTTTATTTGAAGGCACATGATGATGATAATTAGGTCAACTACTTGTTAGTACTCTTTAACTATTTTTCTTAGTCTATACTTGACCATTGTCTTGATATTTCAATGTTAAATTTTAATTAGTGCTATTTCAATTAGAACCTTATTATTTGTCTTATGCGTTTTATTTGAATCCTAGGGTAAATTATCATGTTTAGGGTTTAGCGTGAAGGTAATCTCTAGTTGGTATTATTTATTTATGGTGATAAATTATTAGCAGGTTGTGATCTTTCTCTGCATTGATAAAAACTGAACTTTTTCCAACCAATCTCTTTCTTTAAGTTCTACAAATAAAAGAAGAAGTATAAGAAAACAACAATACCGAAATTCTTACATCGCATCTCTCCCTGAGGTTGGACCTGTATAGCCCTCGCTACACGGTAAATTGCTAAGATTTAGAGTCAAAACCAATCAAACAAATATTTTTCATATTCTCTGTATTTTTTTTGACAATTTGGCCAACCGGCTGTGAATCCTGGGAAGTCGAGGGTCCCCCTGGGATGGCTTACAGCAAGAAGAAGAGGGGTCTCACTCAGTCTTCACGCCCTTGAAAAATTAATACTCGATGTCTAGCTTTCTTTTGCAGAAAAAGCGCCAGTTTCAGTTCGACGAGTCTGACGATGAGAGAATGATGGACTTGCTCGCAGCCGTGACCACTCCCCCGTGTTCACCCGTGGAGAAGCCCTCTGTTACCGAGGAATATCGTGTTGGGACCTCCAACCGTGTGGCAGGTGCTCGGGGGACTTCTCGCCTCGAGGCTGTAGAAGAGGTTACGGGTACAGCCTCGGCGGTGCCTGCAAAGCTTTTAACTAATGCGTTGCTTCTCAAGGATAGGACTGAGGCGGTGACGCCCCCTATTTTGAAAGGCGCTGGGTTTGAGTTTTCCCGTGGGGTTGAGAGGGTGGACGCTGCTGGGCATCTTCTGGCTACGGATGGTGCAAGGATCGTCATTGGTGTCCGCTTTTCGGGGGCTGTCGCATAGTCTCTCGAGGTATCTTTAAGGCAGACTGGTGGTAATCTTGAATTAGGATTGCTCCTCTAAAAGGGGCCATCGAGGTGGCCCTTTGGGTATGACAATTTGTTTGGGGGATTGGGGAACACGAGGCCCTTCCCTTGAAGAAGTGGAGGCGAGACATGAAGAACGAGGCCTTCAGAGTAAGCCGTGCGATGAGTTTATCTGTCGTTATTTGCTTGCGCGCTGTTTGACTTTGGTTTTCTTTTCAGAACTCGGTACTTATCCCTGAGTTACTGGATGATCACAGGGCGCCCCGAAGGCAAAGGAGGGCGAGGTTGCTGACTTGCGTTGGGGATGGAGGGGCTTAATGTCACGGGGAAGATGGCGACCGAAGAGATCAGTCAGCTCAACGAGGATTTGTGCCGCGAGGTGACGACTCGTTCGAGTCGGGAAGACGAGTTGGCGCGGCTCGGGGAGGAACTAGGGAAGAAGGGTTGGAGATATTGAAAAAGGACTCTGAGCTGCAACAAGAGGAGTTTGCACTGCTGGCTGCTCAGCAAGCCCTTGAGGAAATGCATCAACTTGCGGAAGGAGCAGAAGCTACCCTGAGGTCCGAGCGAGATGCTTTTAAAGAGGCAATGGAGTGTCTTAAAAATGACTCGAGTCAGGCACAGATTGCCCATTATGAAGCAGAAGCACGTGAGCAAGAAGCTATAACTGATTACTAACGTACGTTGAAGGTGTTAAATTCAAGAATATAAAGAGAGGTACGAAGATGGGAAGCGTGGGGTGCCTCCGAAGTACTCGCTTGATATCGGGTCTTCCTAAAGGGGGAAGGTCAGAATCCTCTTGAGAGCGGCGCTACCCACGCTGCGAGGTGGAGGCCTCTCAAAACCCTCCATCTAGGGATGTGGCGCTCCTGATGTCGGGCCTCGCGCCGGCCGCGTCTGATGCAGAGTGGGTGGTCGTTCCTCCGTTATGGTCATGGAGACCTCTTTGAATACTCTGCCCGGCGATGTTGCGCTTCTGACGATGAGCCTTCCGCTGGTGGCTCCCGATGCTGAGAAGTTGACTCAAGCTGCTGTCGAGGAGGCAGCTCTTCCGGCTGCTACTTTCGAGGCCTTTTGGAAAGGCAAAGTCCAATTGAGTGATTGAGGATTTGTCTTTTTTGATTTCTCTATTGTTGGTTGTAAAGATTTGGAGTAATTTTTTGAAAAGAAATAGTTGGGTCTCTGGGTTTCACCTCTTTTTGTACATTTTACTCCCTATGTTTTTTAAGGCTGTCATGGATGCGGGTTCAACAGGCTTCTGTTCGTCTTCTGGCTCGGTGGTCGATGGTCCGAGGAGAGCTTACGGAGGTCGGGAACATCTCCTGCTTGCATAGGTTTTGAGGAGGTTCGTACTTCGGGCGAGAAGCCGCCTGAGGAGATCAGGGGATCGGGCCTCAGAGAAGAAAGGCGGAAGTGAAATAAACCAGGATGATGAGCCTGGATCGTTGTTTGCCTCCTTGAATGCCTGGCAGGAGAAAGTGATCGTGGGAGCTCCCGGGACTTCTTGGGCCTTCTTGCCCCGTAGAGCTCAAATTAATCGACTTTTTAACCTCACAGCTAGATCGTGAGCTAATTGCTCATAATACGATTGTAGCTGGTCACAAGAAAAGAGTAGACGATGTCCTTAAAGAGGATCGTGAACTGCTAGGGCGAGTTATTCGTTGAGGAAGGAGAAGATTAGGCTTGAAGAGAAGCTTTTGAGTTGGCTTCTGGAGTTGCAGAAAGCGTTGGATGAAGTCTCGAATCTTCAGGAGAAGATAGATTTTGCCCAATCGGAGATCTTTCTCCTAGGGAGTAGATCGACAAGGGCTGTTCCGAGAAGCTGCAGCTCGAGCGCGAGCTCCGAACCATCCGGAGTAGCTTGGAGAGTCGCGACAAGGATGTAGAAGGGTTGAGAACAGAGGTCTTACGCCAATCAGGTCACTATGATGATCTCTGGCTTGCCCATGGAACATTGTTGGAAGAGGCGTAGAAGCTGCATTCCGAGGTCATTGCTTTTAGATCGGGTTTCCGTGTAGAGGGTTTTGGGGCACGGCCTGAGGTCGGGAATTGAAGCCCTGAGGATCCTAGCTTCTGACGCGAAGGGTCATCTTGTTAGTCTGGGGCTTCATCTGACCGTGCTGAGAGCTCTGTGAGTTGGTATGAGAGAGCTCAGAGAGGATTATCGGACTGGGATAGTGGTTATAGGCGTGAATGACAGGGCTAGCCCACTTTTGTATGGACAAGATGTGTCATTCACTTTTACGGGCTAAATCGTTGTTTTGATGCTCCCATGTGATACCTTGTGTGTTTATTTGTAGGGAGTCATCAGGGTAGGGCCCGATATAGACTGTTGATTCACTCGAGTAGACGTCAAAGTGAAAACTTGTTTAGGCTGACTTCGAATAGTCTTAGTGGGCAAGCCTCCATCTTTTAGGGAGCTCCTTGAGGGATAGCCGTGGAGGCTGTCTTTCCCTCATTACCGTTAAGGTAGATCCCGATATAGGTTGTTCACTTACTCGAGTGGCCCTCGATGTGAAAACCTATTTAGGCTGACTCCGAGCAGCCCTAATGGGCGAGCCGCCGTCTTTCAGGGGGCTCCCCGAAGGATAGTCGTGGGGGCTGTCTTTCCCTCATAGCCGTCAGGGTAGGAACCAATATAGGTTGACTCACTCGAGTGGTCGTCAAGGTGAAAACCTATCTAAGCTGGCTTCGAGTATTCCTAGTAGGCGAGCCTCCGTCTTTTGGGGCTCCCCGAAGGATAGCTGCGGGGCTGTCTTTCCCTCATAGCCGTCAGGGTAGGACCCGATATAGGCTGTTGACTCATTCTAGTGGCAGTCAAGATAAAAACCTGTCTAGGCTGACTCCGAGCAGCCCTAGTGGACGAGCCTCCATCTTTCAGGAAGCTCCCTGAGGGATACCCACAGGGGCTGTCTTCTTTCATTGCTGTCAAGGTAGGACCCGATATTGGTTGTTGACTTACTCGAGTTGTTGTCAAGGTGAAAACCTATCTAGGCCGACTTCGAGCAACCCTAGTAGGCGAACCTCCATCTTTCAGGGGGCACCCTGAGCGCTAGCCACGGGGGCTGTCTTTCCCTCATAGCCGTCAGGGTAGGACCCGATACAAGCTGTTGACTCGCTCACTATATCTGAAAAAGACATGGAATCTAGAAGAGTTTGCATATCTTTATTGGATGTCATATAGTTTTACCCGTAGTATTGCTTCGGGTGGGAAGTACATTGCCCAGTGGTGTTGTTCCCATCCCGGGTGGTATCAAGGAACGGGCATCTCAATCAACTGTTTCGGCAGGACTCTCTCTAACTTCAGATCTTCCTCTGGGCCGAGGATGAAATCATCCAAATATCCTCGTTGAACTAGGTCCTTGAGATGTCATTGGAGCACCCAGCAATGCTCTGTGGCGTGTCCCCGACTATCATGAAAAGAGTAGCTTCCTGATTCAAGAGAGTCAGGGTAACGTCTGGCAGTCTTAGGGAGTTTCAATCAGGGCTGATACTTGATGACGTGGAAGATCTGGTCGATTGGGAGGTTCAGGAGGGTGAATGTGACAGAGCCTTCAGTCTTCGCCATCATCGGGGGAGCATCCTCCTTGGGGGCTAGGGTTCAGTGCCCCCTTGCTTGCTTCCTCGAGCTGTCGTGCTGAAGGTTCTCATAGTCATCTTTTGAGACAGCCACTTTGGATCGCATCTTGTTGAGCTTGGCGCGTAGGTCAGTTGGGTTTGCGGGGTGTTGATGGGCCTCGGAGGAGGGGCCCATCAGGACTTCCCGAGTGCCTAACTCGATGACCCGCTGTTGGGCTTCTCGCAAAACTTTTATTTGTAAGAGCAGCTGATGATTGATCTGTGTTACCACCTCGCGCTCGCGCTCCACCGTGTCGTCATGGATGGCGATAAGTTCTCGTTCACGGTCAGCCTTCGCCTTGTGCTCATCCAACTGTCATCGCAGATCGATCACCACCTGGACAAGTTGCCCTCGTGAGAGTGCCGTTGAGTCAAATTTATCAGAGGCGCTAACATCGTGTTGGGTGGTGCTCCTGTATGTCATGATCAATGTATGTGGATGTCTTCGTAGAAGGGTTAGGGTATTGGGTAGCGAGAGATCTCAAAAGTCTTGAGTTCAGCTCTCAACAAAAGAACCAAATGCGATAGATAATTTCTAAAGAATCAATTCATGCACTAAAATAGGGAAGTGAATATAGCCAAATCACAGAAAAGTCAATCGTAAATACAATGAAAATACGTGAAAACCCCGAAAGGAAAAAATCAGAGAGAGAGATTTCACTATGTCAATGGTGATTACAAAAGTGTTCTCTGAATTTGGGTGAACTCAGCCCCTTTCCCGCTGGAAGGGGTCCTTTATTTATACAAGTCATGTCAAATAAATAACACTAGGGTGTCCTGCTCAATTTGAAATCCTAAATTCTTTATCTTGCTAAGGATCGAGCCGAGCGACCTAGTTTGAATTGATGTAGGAGAGAATCCATCTCTATCTGGTGGTTCGCGCTCGGTTTGGAGATAAGGATGAACTACTCCCGAGAGGTTACTACTTCGTTTGAATTAGGATTTGGCTTAAGAATACAGATCTTTGTAATCGAATCTGATTCTTCTGTTAATCACCCGACCCGTTCGCAATTCAAACTGGACGATGATTCTAAATTAACTGTTGTTCCAGGAGTAATCACGCGTCGCACATCCGTGCGAGGCTGGATTGACATGTGTCACAATCTCGGACGGGTCAAGAAGTGACCACTACACTTATTAACAAAAAAGAAGAAGGATTAATTGGGTATGGACAATAATTAAAAAAAAATTACATTTCTATTACTTTTATGCTATCTGATTCTAGATAAAACATAAACTACAATTTCTTATAAAATCAATTCATTTCCTACTAGTGTAAGGTCTTAAAATTTTCAGGCCCAATAATAGAATTTTAGCCAAGGTTGGGCTCAGGTCGCTTGGGAAACACTCTATTTGTCTTCAAATACATTATTTTGGCATGATATTTTCATGATTTAAATTCTGCATTTATATCATACATGAAAGGTTTTTTCTATAAACATGTACCAACCATTTGAATATGACTTTTATAAAGTTATTTTAAAAAATTAAAGTTGAACTTAGAAAAATTAATAAAAATTTTAAATTTTTGTATAACAAATTTTTTTTTTTAAATATTGGGATACCAAAATTCAAGTGGCATCAAGATCGTTAGACCACCAATGTTTTGTTCTTGAATCATCAATATTGTCATACTGTACCAGCATCTATTGTGTGTCGCCATCATCAACCAAGGAGCAATCTTGCCTCAGTTGCAGAGTCATTTTGGAGTCGTCTCAGAAATATGATTTTTTGATTATACCAATCCACAACATTGCAAGTAAATAATACATATATTTTTTTAGAAGATATCTCAAATTACAACAAGAAACATACAGGAGAAGACTGACAACAATAAACCATTTTCTTATAGCTGCAACAGCTGAACTATCACTGATAGATATATGCATAATTCATAGTGAAAGTTTACCCCCTTCGATATATTTTCTCCAAATCTTTGGTATTTAAGAATTACCTTTCAAATTATTGACGTTAGAAATTTACCTTTCAAAATCTTCTGGAGCGTAAAAGTTTACCTCCTTTAAAAAGAGAACATTTCGGTTTGATTTTATTTTGACTATTTTTTTATAATTGAGTAAATTATTCTTATTTAAATGATTAAATACTACATTCCAACTTAAGTCTATAGACTCATATGCTTTTCTTATCTATTTCTCCTCCACTTCTCTCTTTCAAGTCAAGCACACTTCCTCTCAAGATAAAATAAAAAATCAACCACATTTCTATTTCATTCATTTATTATTAAAACTCATATAAATTATTTTATATGTGCTCTTTAGAAATTTGAGAAAAATTTCAAAAAAATTTATAGAGTGAGATTTGAGAGAAAGTCACGAAGGAATTTAAGTTTAATAGAGGAAGAGAGAGGGCAAGAATTTTTGTTTTATTAGAATTTGTGTTAGATTATATAAGAACAATGTAGAAGAAAAGAGAAGAGCATAACAGTTAAAACACTCTTATTTCGTTTAAAATCTTACTGGAGGGGTAAATTATTATGATCTAAAAGATTTTAGGAGTAAATTTCTGATATCAAAGATGTGAAGAGTAAATTTTTAAATAATAAAAATTTGAAGGGTGTAGATCCTAGAAACACATCATATTTTTGCTAACTGTTTCCTACATCCAATTAGACACACCTTAGAGAAGCCCAATTGCCCAATTTAGAAAGATCTTCAAATAAAACATCTGCATTCGATTAGGTTGAATTTCTACATCATATTGTTGCACATCATACCTTCACAAAGATTTTGACATGCTCGCAACCTAATCTTCCAAAATCTCTCAAGGTGATCTGAAAATTTTATATTTTCAATTATCATGATTTGCCATCATCTTTGGTGATTTCTAGATTTTTTTTTTTTTTTTAGAGATTTTTTGGAACAATTTCCTTAATATCACTTATTATCTTAAAATTATCAAAACAAATAATCTTCTCCCCCCACAACTCTCCAGCCACAGTAGCTATCCTCCATTTGAGATCCAACACTCTCCACCTTTGTATCTCTTCAGCAATTTTTGTGATTGGCCCTTCAAATTAATTCTGTTTGGTTATCGTAATTAGTCGTAATTTGTAAATCATAATTAATAAATTTTACAGTTGTAAATGAATTACATTTATGTAAGTTTTACGGTATTTGATTGGTAATATAAAGTTATAAGTGAGAAAGTGTATTGTATTTTACGGTGTTTGTTGTCGTAATGCGTAAGTCGTAAGAGGAAGAGTTGACCACAAAATTAATTATTTTGTGATTTAAAATTTTTTAATATTTCAAATAAATACTAAATTGCTAAATATTAAAAAAATAATATTAACATAAAAAATAATACAAATTTGCATGACGACAAAATTAACTGTAAGTAGGCTGCAAGTGAGTGATAATTGAGCTGCAAGTGAGTAGTAGTTGAGTTGTGTAAGTCTTTTACGAATTACGGTCCAAACAAACATCATAGCTGTAATTGAGTTGTAAGTTATTTATAACTACAGACTTTTACAGCTTTCAACTTAATAAGAAAAAACTCAATTTTAAGATCATAACGTGCTTTTTTTTTTTTTTTTGGTATGTGGCACATGCTTTGCAGTTGCTCTTGAGCAATAGAAGGCGTGCGAGCTTGCACGTGCTACATGAGCTCGGTCCAATGCAGGTTCAAGAACAGCGTGAGAACGCTGATCAATTAAGAAATTTTTTTAAGAGACACTAATATTAAACTAAAACAGTTGAAGAAACTGAGAATTATGTATTATTATTGATGAGACAGTGTCTACAATATATAAGCATTATAATTACATAATAAAAAAACTATTAATCCTAATATAATTAGTATTACATAATTCTAATTCTAATATTATTCTTTAAGACTTTCAAAAATCTTGATTTCCAACAAATAGATACATCTTTATATACACCTCAAACTCCAGTAAATAGATTGGGTGCATGATACCTAGTTTTGATGTCACAATATGACTTTTATAATGAACTTCAAAGGATCCCCTATTGCATTGCTTGGCTATTTCTATGACTATTTGGTGCTTAATAAGCTGTATATAATGTAATTTATTCAGTAACATAACAATTAAATTTGAAGAATAACTTTTGAATTTCCGTCTAAATATTCAATCATAATCAATATTCATTTATCATATAGACAACAAGAAGAAAACAAATACAAGTATAATAGTTCCATCAGCCATCAGCTCTCTTTACAATGAGAAACAGAGTTCCTTTGATCTGCATAGAACTTGGAATAGACCCAATTTTTTCATATTAGATTTTTTTTTTTTAGAATTTCAGGCTCAAAACTATCAATGGCACATGTTTTTTTTTTGTCTCACCTGTTTCTTTGTTCCATGATTTTAAGTGATAAATTTTCTAGTCTTCACCATTTAGTTGTTACTGGTACTGTTACTGTCAATATTCTAATAGCAATATGTTGTGATATTGGAGGATACCATGAACTAAAGCCACCAAAATGTAGTCAATAAGTATGTATATATTCATAAAAAAAGTCAAGAGATGATTGTTTTCCAATTTCTTTTTATCTTTTTTAAATCTTTATTTCAAATACAAGATCCACGCCGGACAAAACGATGATAAGTGCAGGTAGCAATTATAAAGTTTGACAGTTAAAGTTTTATACACTTAAATTATTATTATTATATTTTTTGAGAACTGAAAAAAACTAAGACTTAAAATGGGATGCAGATTTATTTATTTATTTATTTTCCCAAGTGAGAAGGCTTTGAGCAACTATGAGCTCTAAAATACTATTGAAGCCAACGTATCTAAATTCTTGATTCCTGACTTGTAGGTTCATCTCTATGCATCTCAAATTCCAATAAATAGATTGGGTGCATGATGGTTAATTAGTTTTGATGCAGTTTTCAAATCTACCATAAACTCCAGTTGTAGAAATTAGAGCATGGGTTTAGCATTTGACTTGTGATAAGATCGGAAGTCCAATAGTTTTTTTTTTCTTTTTTTTTTTTTTGTTAGACATCGAACCGCACACCTTTCGGGTGGTTAGAAATAATAATGTCGTGCACGCAGTGGCTTCAAAATTGGGACCTCGCGAGAGAGCGGTAGGGGTGTCAACGGGCCGGACCGGGCTGGGCCCGAACACGGCGGGTCGTGCCGCGTCGCGCCTGCCCCGCGTGACAAGCTTTGGTTAGCTGGCCCGGTGCGGGTCTCCTTTGAGGGGACTCAGGTCCGGCTCGCGACCTGATCGGGTTGGATATTTTTTTAAAATATAAAAAAATTATTACACACACTAAATAGTTTCTCTCTACTATTTACACAAGTGTTGGGTAGTGTAGTTGATCATCAGGCTTGTCTCACTCACACCCTTGAGATCCTCAGTTTGAACCTTAGCATTTACAATTTTTTGATATTTTGTTTTTCGAGACGGAGGAGGGGAGATGGGCGGAGGTGGAGGGGGTGGCGGTGGGAAGTGACGGGTGACAGAAGGGGGTTGAGGAGGGGGCGGAGTGGCAGGTGGGGGAAAGGCCGGAAGCGGCGACGAGAGGGGTGGAAGGGCAGC
This sequence comes from Agave tequilana, assembly GCA_038442645.1. Taxonomy (NCBI): domain Eukaryota; kingdom Viridiplantae; phylum Streptophyta; class Magnoliopsida; order Asparagales; family Asparagaceae; genus Agave; species Agave tequilana. The sequence continues at coordinate 7,396 of JAVJIF010014359.1, read as the reverse complement.
AAAGGGGCGCGGAGCGGCATGGCGGCATTGCGGCGAAGGAGAGGGGACGGGGCAGCTGGGGGGGGGGGGGGGGGGTGGCGGGCGGAGTGGCCGGGGGAGGCGGCGGGAGGGGTGGCAGAGTGGTTGTTGGGGCCGGCCGGGCCCAGGCGAGCTGTGCCAAAGCTCGGGCTGGCCTGGCCCGGGCGAGCCGTGCCAAAGTCGGGCCTGACACGGCCCGCCCTGGGCGTGGGCACCCAAACCCGGGTCCGACCTGTGTACCACCTGGGCCAGGGCCATGCGGGTTGCCGATCCTGCCCAACCCAGTTGACATCCCTAACGAACGGCGCTCTAAAAACTCTGGGCCAACCAAACTGTGGGGGGCGAAAGTCCATTGTTTAGACAATTTGACATTTTCCTTTTAAAAGAGATACAGTAACTGAGCCTTCAACCTCGAAGTCTTCCCAACTCAGTCTCATCTTTTTATCATCAAGTCAAACCGAAGTGCTACTATTGAATTTTATAATGAACCCGAAGAACCCCATATAACTTCGCTAACTGCGATTAGACAACTTTTTAAGCTTTTGTTTGCAATATTACCATTTTCATGCAACTATTTATCCAATCAACACCAGCTAGCTTAGCTATTACTATTTAGACTTTTAAGTTTTTTCATACGAATATCAATTTTACTATTATTTCCCTGCATTAAATAAAGTAAGACCTGGTTTCAGTTGCTTTTTGTTTTTGCAATATAGTTTTAATAAAATTCTTTCCATTTGTAGTTCATTAACACTAACACGACTCAATTGCTATTGAATACATTAGGGAAGAATTACAAAATGATTTTGCAACAATTTTATGGAATTGACTTTATTTTCTATAATAATAGAGCGAGTTTACAAGTCTATTATAAAGCCAAATCAACTTTTAATAAATTTCAAAAGATTCAAAAAATTATCCCTTGTAAATATGTTCTTAATAAATCATAAAAAGTAGAAAAGTTGATTTGGCAATAATGTGCTTGTAAGTTTATTATCATTATTTTTAATCAAAAAAATAAAAAGTTAAAAAACAAAATAGCTTGCCGGGACTTGAAGCCGGCTCTCCAACGGAAGCTGCTGTTCTTCTCGAAATTTTATTTAATATAAAGTCCAATGTGATATCCTTTCCTTCTTTGCCCCGTTAGATTTCTCTCTCCCCTTATTCTTCCTTTTTTTTTTTTCTTTTTGGAGATTGGGACTCTGAAACTAATTTGGATTGTTTGAAATTCTAATTTTCATTTAGAATCCTTTCTTAGGAAAAAAAAATAAATTATGGTGTTTTCCAATAAAATAAGAAATCTTATTAGGAAGAAAATCAGATGTGTACACCTAGTTAATTAAGAAATTGTTGATAAGTTGACAGAAAATATATACAGTGAAGAACTATGAGAATATTGGGTTCCCTCGTGGAAGAGGACAAGATGAGAGATCCTCAAATTTTTAATCTTTTATCATAAAAGAAAATTTTTAGTGGCCTCGTAATAATTATGGATCAATTATAGAGATATTTTCTGTGTGTTACAGTCACTTGAGCGTATTACTCGTAAACAGGGCGGAACTAGGAAAAATTTTGGGGTGGGCTGCAATTTTTTATAGCATATACTTATGAATTATATGAATTTATCAAAAGAATAAAACAGTATTCTCTACTAAATCAGGAGCGGAACTAGAAATAAATTTGCTAAAAAAAGTCAAAATAGAAAGGGGTCTAACACAATATATGAAAAAGAACAAAAATAAAAATGAGTTTAAGGCTATATAGAAAAAAATGGGCCGGGCTGTAGCCCGGCCCAGCCCACTAATGGGTCCGCCCATGCTCGTAAACTATGATCGTCTTTGTTAGCGTCCTTGATATGAGAGGTTTTCGTTAAACCTTATATTTTACTTGTTCTCTTTTTTTCCCTTTCATCCCTCATCTTTCTGTTTTCTAGTTATTTGAGTGAACAGGTGAAGATCTAATACAGTACAGTGAAGAAAGCATGCAGCATCTCTAGATGGAGTGAGACCCAAGCTAAACTTCATCTCTCCACCTTCAAAAGTTTTTTGAGAACAAACTTCAATCAAACTTCAATCACAGACTTCCCATTTTGAGCTGTGACCTTACTTTTGGTCTTGTGTCAGGAATAAAAAGACCATCATGGTTTGATGTTCTCATGTGATTTGTTATGAGTGCCACATTTATCCATGTGACTCTGTGTGTGTGTGTGTGTGTGTGTGTGTGTGAGTGAGAGAGAGAGAGAGAGAGAGAGAGAGAGAGAGAGAGAGAGTTTAATTTTCAGGGTAACAACTCACAAGTTTGATGCTATTCTTCTGCTATGCACCAGCTATATCTCTAGATTGGCACTAAAAGATCTATCATGACTTTTATGCATGTATATATGGTATGAAACTTTCATTCGATTTGAAAAACTATCAAAAACTTTCAAAAATAGAAGAAACTATCATGAACTTTCATAAAAACCTTCAAAATTTTCAAAAATCCACCATGAAGTAACAAACCGTGTTAAGTTTATTGTAACTTTCAAAGTTTACGATATTTTTCAAAATCAGAAAAAAAAAAAAAGTTTATGACAGCTTTATGAAATTAAGCCACGTGTGTATAAATGTTTAAATACGGATGATGATGGTTTAGACTGAACCTGACACGTTAGAATCCGTCCCAAAAAGAAGCCCGTAATCTCGATATTCTCCTAATTTAGACAAGATGATGAGAATTTAAAGACCTAATTTTTTTTTTTTTTTTTAGCGAAGATCCAATTTGCCCTTGAGCCCTCATCTGGATCTAGCTCATGGCTTGATCTTCTACAGAAGAACACACAGAGGAGCAGGATAGATGTCTATTTGTTTGTTCTATTTCCAAATTGAGAACTCACCCTATGTTTACTAATTCACCTATCAAATTGAAAGGCCAACCAACAACAACCCCTATCACTCTAGTTTAGGTACAAAAATATATAGATTGTTACTATGCTCCACTCAAGCTTGACCTCTAGCCTCTTCTCATAGTAGCCTATGTATCAATATCACTCAATGCATGACCAAATTAATCTCCTTATGAGATCCAAATCCTCTCCACCTCTCCCTTGTGTCTCACAATTGTTTATTATTTTATGGACGGTTATGATTTGTCTTTTATATATAAAAATGATACCGAATGATGATGAGAATTAGACTAAAGATGAATATTCATAACCATTCAGGTTATAATTGAAGAAGTGAACCGGCCACGGCCAAAAACGGAGAAAAGACCTAAATCGAGATTTGCCTACCTTGTTCATCCAAAATCTTTGGAAGGGAACACTTTTGTTCATAGCCCTCCCCCTTTTTGAATGACCTAGATGGAATTTTTCAAATGGTAGGGTTGTTGAGTTTAGTATCTCTCTTAAGAATTGATTGCAAGATAATGACTGATTTACAAGAGGAATAAATGGGCCATGTTGCAACCTGATATTTCTCTTTTCACACACCCTCTCACTTCATAATTCTCTCATTGGATTAATAAAATGGCTTATTTGCATGATTGATGGAAATTAGGGGAATTATAATTGATGAGGGAAAAAGGGGGAACAAAGCAAAAATATTAAAAGGTGTCCGGGGTCAAGGGATACTGGGGGTGTTGATTGCTGAAGAAGCTGGCCACCGAAAGTGATGGCCAGCCAAGTGCACATGCCAAGGCCCACAAAAAACCCTAGAAAAAAAAAAGTTAAAAGAGAAAGTATACAACTTCACCAATTCAAAAACACAGAAAAATAAAAAAAAAAAGGGGAAAATATTTATGTTTAGTATGACATCGAAGCAAAATTACGTATTTAAAAGATGACAAAAATAATATAAACAATGAAACATATGCTAAAAAGAAAGTAAATGCTATACATAAAGTTTTAAATGTTGATTACCTAATGTTTTTACATGTATACACATTGAATAAACATGTCATTTAACATTAGGAATGAAAAATATTTTGTGCATATTTTAGCTTACTTTAGTTGCTTGGTTGATAAAAAGATTTTTAATAATAAATATCTATGAATAAATAATAACTAAAACTAAAAGTTATCATGCAAACTAATATTAACAACTATCAAGGATACAACATGCTAAAAAAAGAAGATGAAAAATGTTAGTAAGAATAGAAAAATAATTCACAAATAATACACAAGGGAAGATGCTATCAACTAATAAGCCAAAATATATAGAGAATACATATCAATATGCTCACTTTTTTCCCCATGCTGGTGGGATACTTTTATTTCACACAATCAACTGCCTAATTGTCCTTTAGCTCATAAATTACAAACCCTAGATCCTGAATATCTAAATTTTGTAATAATTGGGTGAGAGTTCATTAGGGTTCAACACAAACTTTGGATTCTATGTGGAATCTAGCTTGACTCTCGTGCATTTTTGTCTTCAAATTGAAGCAACACATAACAAATAGTAAAGCCTCACATTTCCCAAATTGGCTTTTGATGCTTTCTAACTGGTTTGTGGTCCTATTCTAATTTGCTTAGCTTTTTGATGAATCAATGCCCAAATTTATCAAAAGCCAACAAAAGTTTATCAAGTAGTTGGGGGACACAAACACATGAGGGAGCCTTTGCCTAAACGTAAAGCAAATATGATATCGGATTGTAGTGTACGGGTATGATACACAACATTTTTTGTATATTTACCTGAAACACATAATGAAATGAGTCTACAAATATTTTAAGAAAGATGGTGAGAAAAACTCTCCATCGGTATCCCATTAATAAGCTTTTAACGAAACATGTTTCAAAAGTAATGCATATATTTGAGTAATTATCAGTAGGCTTGACAATTTTCATGGAAACACTCCAACATGCGTGACATATTGTGAATCCAATATAATATATGAGAGGATTCACATGGTTTGCTTGCCAAGATAAATCACATGAATTGGCCTAGATAAGGTTACAAATTACAATGGCCACATGATATTTTGAGGTCAAGAACTTGATTTCCATAGCTTTTAGTTGGATGTACTCTTCTTCTTCTTCTTCTTCTTCTTTTTTTTTCCTTTTTTCTTTTCTACATGTTATATTTCTCTCCATTCTTGATGTTATAATTTTAGTAAATCAGTGCATTATTTTTTTAGGGTTTGAAGTCTAAAACTCCTAATTTAAACGAAACCAAAATAGCTTAAAGAGTGACTTAATTTAACTGTTAAGATTAGACCTACTGTAATATATCAAACAATTAGACTGCTGTTTTCTATAGTTAGAACTGAACTATAAAACCCAAACAACTCCTTGCCTTGCTATCATGCAAATGGAGAGACCGCACTAGTTGATATTATAACCAATTTTCATTATAGCATAATTTGTAATCTTTATGCCTCAGGTTTTGCATAAATACATTCAAACTACAATTTAGAACAATACTAATATATTGGGCACGTGTTATGCATGTTAAAATAAGATTAGAAAAGAAATTAATAGTAAAATATAATTATCTTATGCTGATTAGTATTATCAAGGCATTTCGCTACACCCTCTTATGTCGAACCGTAATTAGAAAAAAACTCAGCTTCATAGATTTGTTCGCTTCAGTCATTTCTTTTTTAAAGTAGATGTGTGCCTACGTGTCAAGCACTGAAGCATTCATCAACGGGCGAGACGAAAATGCCCCTAAGTAATCGCTTCAAAAAAAGGACAGCTTTGAAATTGTCCTAGGACTGCGAGTATGATTGTAGTGCTCAAAAAATTATTACAGTATAGAGGACTGCGATTATGATTGCAGTCCTCACAAAATGATCGGGGCCCTATTTATGAGGACTGCGACCATGATAACACTCCTCATAAAATGCACTATTATGAGGACTGCGATCATGATCGTAATCCTCACAAAAAATGTCATGTTTCTGAGTGTTAACATGATTGCGATCATGATCACAATCCTCTTTATGAGGACTACATCATGATTGTAGTATTCACAAAATGTCTTATATTTAAGTCTTTATAAGGACTGCGAGGCAGTCCTCACAAAATACCCTATTTCTGAGTCACTCCTCATAGAGGACTGAGATCATGAGACAATCCTCATATTAGTATCACCATCATCAACAGAACCCCGTCCACTAACATCGAATGATCCCTAATACTTTTCAGATCTAAACACAAATAAAACTCATCGCGAGTACGAACAAAACGAGATCTACAAAAAGGTCGATCACCTAAAAAAATTCAGGGGCTCCACCCTCGACCTCGGGAGGGGCTCTCCGCCCCTTCCAATCCTCACAGCGACTTGACCGCTCATGTCGACCCACGATTACTCTGCGTCGAGTCAAGATTGAGGGGAGAGTAACATCAGGGTAAATGAAAAGGATAAAATAAGAAATGAAAAAAATATAAACAAGTGATAGTTGAGAGAAATCAGTTTATGTTGATGTGGATCAGGCTGTAGCAAATAAATGATGACGCTATGTTTTTTGTAATATAAAGCAAATTAGGTGGTTGTAGCGATCCTATTATCAAATAATTTTTTAATCTCAATATTGTATTACACATTGGAAAAAAATTTGATTTATCTATACGAAAAGGTAGTAAAAAAATATTTCACTAATACTTTTATGAATAAAACATTAGATAATACAATAAATGTGATTAAAAAATTATCATTAATGGTTATCACGGGCTTATCCCCATAAAATAAGATATAGGAAAAAATATGCTAACATTTTCAATGATTTTAAAAATTGATAAGATTCTTTTTCGAAACTTAATTAAACACAAACAAAGGTAGAGATTAATTTTCTTCATTTAGTTATGGGGTTTTTTCTAAAACAAAGAAACTTTATTTGTAAAGATAAATTTTCGGGGATTTGGGTGGAATCACCTATAGTAAAATTTAATTAGGAAAAATCTCAATTATAATTTTTTTCACCTGGGCCTCTTTTTTTTTTCGGGCGTTAGATTGCAAACACGTGTTTGACTAGTGATTAAGTCACAAAAATACAAAAGACTAAATATCCTAATTTTAACTTTTAACCACAATCATGATCACAACAGAAAGCGCTCACAAATTGCGACTTTGTGGGAACTGCGACTTCTACTGCGATTGTTACTTTGAAATTGCGATTTTGTGAAAATTTTGTGAGAATCGCAACATAAACTTTATGAAAACTGTAATTTTGTGAGAAATTCGACTGCAAGTACAACTTCAGGAGCAGTGCTCCTATAAAGGATTGTGACAATGAGTCATAGTTCTCACACAAAAGACCTCATTTTCATATTCACTTTATTTTTTAGAGCGCTTACAAGAACTGTGACCACACAGTCCTCATGGTAGGACCTCTCTTTTCTCACTGTGTAACTTTACTCTAAAATCTAGCTTCACAAAATTAAAATCAGGTCACA